>JBBCBC010000009.1:27357647-27554452 GCA_037126765.1 Stenogyne calaminthoides | reverse complement strand
TCTTGTATCGTTGTGGTTTGATGCATTTGCCCTGCGGTTTATGTTATTAATCGTGCGCCTTCATGCATCTTTGTCTAACAAGTCTCCCTTTGAGCTTCTTTTTGGATCGATTCCAAACTATGCCAATTTAAACCGTTAGGTTTGTCGAGTTTATCCATTTTTGAGGACTATCTTTGAACACAAGTTGGCACCCAAAAGTCGACCTTGCATCTTTCTTGGGTACAATAAGCGCACATAAAGGGATTTTTGTTGCTTGATCCGGCTACTTCTCGGGTTTTTCTATCGAGGCATGCTCAATTTGATGAACTATGTTTTCCTTTCTCACGAGAACTTCGTCTGCGTCATCACATTGTCCAATTTGGATATCTCAAGTTTTTTGATGGTACTATCATCGTGCCGCCTCTACGCCATCCATCATCCCTGTTATACGCCACTTTTTCTCATCCCACATCATATCTTTGGGCGATGAGCAGCTCCCGTCTCTCTGTTGATCGAGCACCGCCCGCCCGCCCTAACCCAGCCTCGCCATGGCACCACTAGCCAACCCGGCTCAGACCCGCTCTGTTGCGGTCCCCGATCCACCAATCCCGTCCAGCGGGGCCGTCCATCAATGGTGGCGCGTGCCCGTCTTGCGGTGTTCAAGCCTCGTTACCCGTTGATCTTTCTTGCCTTCTTTCTATCCTCTCTGACTGCTAACTCTGAACTTAGGGTTTCAAATCCGGCTGCCCGAATCTCGAGAATGGTTATGCGCTATATGCGAGGAAGAATCGATGCTCGTCAAAATAATATGTGGGATCTTATACCTCGTCCTTCCCGTCTCTAATATTGTTGGTTAAAGTGGGTTTTTAGAGACCAAGTTTCATTAAATGGCACTATTGAGCGTCATAAAAGCTCGCCTATAATGTACGAGGGTTCACTTTCGAGGTTCGGGGCTGATTTTCATCATACATTGACCCGGTTGTCCGTCTGCACTCTTTATTAGAGTTATTCTTGCTCTTGTTGTGGGTCTCGATGAATTAAGTTGCATCGAGTTAGATGTCAAAATGCGTTTCTCGATGGATTTCTTGACAAACCGGTTTTCATGGATCAACCTCAAGGTTTGTTGATCCGCGCTTTCGAATCATGTTTGTCGTCTAAAGAAGGCGTTGTATGATGCGAAACAAGCCCCTCTTGCTTAGTTTCAGCGATTTAGTACATATCTCTTGACTTGGGATTTGGCGAGTCGTCGACTCATCTTTGTTCTATCTCATTAAAATTACTTCTATTCTCTATCTACTCTTGTCGTAGATGATATAATTATCACGAAATGATGGTGACATGCTCAAAACATTCATTGCATACGCATAAGGAATTTGCTATTAAGGATTTGGGCGTCTTAACTATTTCCTTGGTCTTGAGGTCTCGTACACTTGGATATGGTCTTTTTGTTGGCGGGCCAAATATCTTCTTGACATTTTGGAATGGGCAAAACTATTAGTTCAAACGGTTTCCACCCCACTTGCCGGTGGAGAGGTTTTTGGTAAGTGTTATTGCCGTTCCATGATCTCACTTTATCTAGCTCTTTAGTCGGGGCCCTTGATTACGACTATTACCGCCATCGGTTGTCGTATCTTTGTGAATGTTGTTAGTCAATTTCTTCACTCACCTCTGATGATCATTTTAATCTTTATTAAGCGGATCTTCACGTTATGTGAAGATGCAGTCCATTTTGGCTTATCCTTTACTCGGCATCAATCTGCTTTGTCATTGGGTACTCGATCTTTGATTGGGCCGTTGCATTGAGACGGAACGATCCACGTATGGTTACTCGATTTTCTTGGCGGAAATCTCATTTCTTGGAGTCTTGAAAAAGCTTGACCTCTGATGGCTTCGCTCAAGTTGTGAATCTGAATACCGTCTTATGGCAAATCTGTGGCGGAGATTGTTTGGCTCACCAATCTTCTCGGTGAGCTCGGGTCAAAATCTCAATCGTCCGGAACTCTTGTGTGACAACAAAGTGTTATTTTTATCGGTCGAAATCCGGTTGCTCCAAGCAGGCAAAACACATTGATCTGGACTATCACTTTGTTAAATGAATTAGTTTCCTCTGGGGAAGATTTCCGCGTTTTGTTCCATCTCATCTTGGTTTGGCGGATATTTTCACCAAGAGTATGCCTCGACCCGCTTTTGAGCTTCTTACGTTTCCAAAACTTTTGTTTGTCTTCACCCAAGCAACCCTTGCGGAGGTATTAGAGATAATTTATATGTATATTAAGGATAATTGATATGTAATTATAGATTAGATCTTGTATTTAATTACATTTGACCTTTCCTTAATACTAAGTCAATATTATTGTAATTGTATCTTTATATATAGTGGTAATCCTCTCATCACCTCATTACTTGGTGATATTCTAATTATCATCACAAGACCTCCCCCATTTGAAAACAAACATCACCTTACTTATTTTAATATTATTGTTATGCATAAAAACTATCCTTTGTTTGAAAATTAAATCATTTTTTCAAATAACAATAGCTTTTAATGCATACTTGATGATATAATCCATGTATAAATGTAGTTCATATGAGTGTTACTAATATCTCTCTGAGTAAGTTTCTTGTACACTAATTTTATAATACATCTATATACAATTATTATTATTTTTAAAAAATAATTAATACTCATCAACTAATATTACTTACTAAAAATAACGTTTGAAAATGCACGGGAATGATCTATCGGAATGATCTCCCTCTAATTCTCTATACATCTATTTTAGAGAATAAATTCCAACAAGGATCTAATCATCATTGCTTTCGACTTGTATCAATTTTTTTATTTAATATATATTATATTAATATTTATCTAAAAGAATTGGTCTAATAGTCTAAAAAAAAAAAATTAGTCTAATATATATTATATTATATTATATATATCTTGAATCGGTGTTAATATTTTTTGGGTTAAATCAATCTTTCATAAAATGTTTAAAGATAATTGTTACTTCCCCCGTCCCAAATAAACGTGCACGTTTACTATTGTAACGTATTTTTGCGAGCGAGTTTTTTATTAGTATTTAAAATGATAAAATAATTTTAAAAAATATAAAGATTGACATAAATTTGGTGGTGGGGAGTGGGGTTGGACCGTCAGACATGAACCAACGTATACACTATAAAATCATACATGATCATTTTTTTATTTTAGTTTTAAGGTAAAGTTTCTCTATTTTAAATTTCATAATTACATTTTTCTTTTTACTTTTTTTTTAACGGCAATATACATTATTTCTTCTATTTATTTAATTTGTTATAGTATTATGTAATAAAAATTTGAGAAAATTACTTATATATATAAATTTTTTATACAAATTATTAATAGGTACAAACAGGATTACATATATAGCTAAAATTGCAAGCGGAAGTGTAAATATACCTATTTATATGCAGTCATTTTGTATTTATTAGTAATTGTAATCACAAAATGTCTTTTTTGTCGATGAAATCTCCTAAAAATTCTTCTTTTCAATTTAACAGAATGAAAATTTAATTTTAATTTCTTTGTTATTTCAATATATAGTTATTTGATTTGTAATACGGCTATTTTATCATTAACAGGCGACTAACCATGCATTGAATGCTTGCATAGCAGGAGTAACATGCATGGAGATAGGGAGTATATGAAGTTTCTTTAGTAGACTTGTTAGTTTAATTAGGTAAAGACGTGATATGTGAATAAATAATATATACTTGGGGGCTCCAATTATACCATGCAATTGTTTAAAAAAAAAACCATGCAATTAGTTAATTCTCTTTCATAAAAATAATTAATATTGTTCAATTAATATTTTTAAATAAATACAACAACTAATATCATTTAAAATTACACTTGACATAGATCAAGTATTATTGTCTGTATGAATGGTTTTTGAAGATTAATATTTATTAACCTGAATAACATATTATTTTTTGCTTTTAATAAACTAATTTCATTGTAATTGCTTTATATGTGTATATTTAAAAAGTATAAGTTGTTTAGTTAAAAAAATAAAAAATTTAACAACCCACCCCCACCCCCTTGAAAAATCAGTGTCAAACCCTCATATGCTTTAAAATTGTGTGAAACCTCCTTGTTGTTTATCTTTCTTGAGATGTCTAATTTGGAAGGAGAGAATGTTGCACGAGCTAAATCTGAGATGGATTAAAGAAGGTGATGTGAATTCAGTTCTATCATAGCATTTGGATAAATAGGAGGGACAAAGCATCCGAGTTGAAGGCTTTATTTGGTAAACAACAAGTGGATCGAAACAGTGCCGGAGGTGCCAAATGAGATTTTCATCCATTTCCGAAATCATTTCAGCTTCGTAAAAAGACCGAAAATCAGTATATCGGATGATATCTTCTCAAACAAATTGGAGGATTACGAAAATGAATTTCTTTGAGGGCCTTTCACCGAGGAGGAGGTAAAGAGATCAGTGTGATCATGTGAATTGAATAAGAGCCGAACGCAGACGGAATGTCCTTTGATTTCTTCATACACAACTAGGACAACGACGCCGGAGGTAATGACAATGATCTTGGGATTTCCATCGATCAAGGAAATTTATTAGGGGAATGAACTCATCCTTTATAAATCCTCGTTCCAAAAAGGATGTGTGTCACTCTCTTAGCAATTTAAGCCCCGTTTCCTTATAAATTGTTTATATAAGATCATGCTCGAAGGTGTTAGCGACAAGATTATCCGAGGATCTTGGACTCGATAATTTATGAAAATCGATCAAACTTTTATCGGGGAAGACAAATATTAGATGGAATTATTATTTGAATGAGATTATAGAGGAGACCAAAAGAAAGAAGAAGAAAATAGTGATCTTCAAAGTAGATTTCGAAAAGGCGTACGACTCCGTGAGTTGGGAATTCTTAGACGAGGTGATGGAAAAACTAAACTTCTCCACAAAATGGCGAACATGGATGCACACATGTATCTCAACAGCATCGTCTTCGATATTAGTCAATGGGGAGTCCATCGTCGCGAATTTCACCATGAAAGAGGACTCGTTAAGGGGACCGCTCTCACCATTTTTATTCCTTATTGTGGCGGAAGGTCTAATTTGCATGCTCACGAAGGCAGTGGCGAAGGGATGCTTTGAACCAATCGAAGTCGGTAAGGAGAAGGTTAGCATTTCTCACTTACAGTACGCGGATGATACCAT
The DNA here is from genome assembly GCA_037126765.1 of Stenogyne calaminthoides. NCBI lineage: Eukaryota > Viridiplantae > Streptophyta > Magnoliopsida > Lamiales > Lamiaceae > Stenogyne > Stenogyne calaminthoides. Next base: position 27,549,257 of record JBBCBC010000009.1, on the reverse strand, counting down.
TCTCACGTGCCCCCGGTAAACTAGAAAATGTGAAGATCTTCAAGCATATCTTCCATATTTTCGAGCTTTTATCTGGCCTTAAGGTGAATTTTTGAAAAAGTTGGTTATGGGGATTCAACATCAATCGAAACCTCACTGAACCCGAATGGGGCCGATTTTGGGATCTTTGATATTGGGAGACAACCATTCTCGTACTTGGGCATCAAAGTTGGCATCAATCACCACAAGGCTGAAGTATGGACATGTATAGTGGACAAAATCCAGAATAGGTTGGAGAAATGGAAAGGAAAGAACATCTCGTTTGGTGGCAGAATAACCTTGATTCAAGCAGTTCTTTCGTCGATCCTGTCTGTTGCTTATCTCTTTATTGTTTGCCAAAAATTACCTTGCAAGAAATTGAAAGAATTGAAGAATTCTTATGTGGGGAGTGTGAGTTAAAAATCTAAAATCTCTTGGGTTAGGTGGGGGGATGTGTGTAAAGATAAATCGAAAGGGGGTTTAGGCATTAGGGAGGTGAGTCGTTTCAATAGAGCATTAGTGAAGAAATGGGCGTGGAGATTTTTGAACGAATCGAATAGGTTGTGGGCTAGAGTGATTCACTTTCGAAATATAGAATGTCTTATTTACGTTGAGGAGAGGGAGGGCAGGGAGGGGGTTCTATCATGCAAATCGAGGAAGGGGGGAATGAGAGGGGTAGCTATTTGGAATTGGTCGAGACACATTTTGTAAGATTTTTGTAGGAAAATGGGGAAATGGGATGAGGAGGAGCTAAAAAAGAGGTGAAAATGGGGTGAATACTAGCTTTTCGGCCTGAGGTGTGGGCGAGGAATCGAGTCCTGTCAAGGAAGGTTTGAGAGATTATTTAGGTTGAGTGTTCAAAAGGAGGTAAAAATCGGTGAGATGGGACATTGGGGGAGGAGGGTTGGGAGTGAAAGTTGTTGGGGTTATCGTGAAAATATGTTTTTTACTTTGTATAACCTATGTATTAAACTCTTATTCTTTGAAATAAATTATTTACCCTTTGTTGCTTTAAATATGATTGAATGTTATATATATTTATTGCAAACCGTTTATATAACAACCGTGTTACATTGTAGTTAGCGTGGTGATGCGGATCCGCGAAGATCACGTTAACGGTCCGCCTTGTAAACAAGTGTGCATTTCACACTTAGATAGATCAAACAATCTATTGGTAGAAGTTAATGTGTAAAAGCTCAGTTGACTTGTCTTGTGAGAGATTACACTAGTGCATTTGATGCGCTAAAAGCGGACCTATAGAGAGGATAAATTCATTACGACTTAAGGGAAGAAGAGTTAGACCTCGATGGTTGTTGATTTCTTAATCTACGTCACATAATAAGAATAGTGTGTGATTAATAATTATTGTTTTGACTTATAAATGGGAAGAAATCAACTGCGACTTCGATACCTATATCTTGGGCAATAATATTAATTACATGGCGATTCTTAAATTATCTGATGTATGTTATTAACTTTACAATGTCTTGCATGATTGGTCCCTTGGTGGGCTCGGAACTTTTATCATACCAAATCTTGCAAGTGGAATTAATTTTCGGTATAGATAATAAAGTTGAGTAGTCCTTACTCGAGGATAAATATATTAATTAATATAAAAAAGCTTTTCGGTGGCTTAATTAATTAATGTACTAAATAATCTTAAACCAAGGGGAAATAATAGCGAGAGTCATATTACCGTAATATGCGTTAAGTTGGATAGTGCAATATTAATTATATAGTGAAATTAATTAATATTAATGGGTTTGATATATTGTGGCTCAATATTGGAATTGATAGCCCGTTGGAAGGTTTCATCTTAATTCTCCTAAAGTATCCTCAAGTAGCCCAATTAAAGTCCATTAAATAAAAGGTGCTTAAAATAAATTAAATATTTGTTGCATATTTTTCCTTATTATTTTTGTAATTTATTAAAGAAAAAAGAATTTTTCTTGAAAAGATTTTATGGAAAGGAGATAAGTGTTCTTGGAATACAAAATTATTCCATAAATTCAAAAATCTCCCACTTAGCCTCTTTAATATGAAATTTTGAAATTTTTGGGGTAAGAGTGAATAAAAGATTTTCTTGATTTTTTCTTGGAAAGATTTTATGGAAAAAAGATATGTATTTTGGAATACAAAAATATCTCATAAATTCAAAAAGATCGATCTTGGAATCTTCTCTCTTATTTCTGAAAAATAGGGCCAAAATAGGGTGTGAGATTTTTATGAAAAAATACACATGGAAAAGAAAGAATATATGGGATATATTCAAGATTTCTTGGAGATCAAAAAAAATTTTTTCTAACCCTTTTTTGCCCGTATTTTTAAATCAACCCTACCATTATAAATAGGGGATGAATTTTTTCATCCCTACACATTCCATGTCTTTGGAAATATTAAAAATCCACAAAAGGTGGTGCAACAAATTATTTAATTTTTCTTTGTTTTATAAATTATTCATTGGAGAACCTTCCCTTAGGGTTATTGAGCGAGGACTTGAGAATATTTGAGAAGGACTTTTTGGTTGGTAGCCGATTACTTGATCATGTCGAGTCTCAGCGGTTGTCTCTCAACGGGTAAGTTTTCGTAAACTCTTAGAAATTCTACATGCTAGGATCTTTTCGTGAAATATTATTTACATGATGTTGTTGGATGAATTATTATTTGAATTCACTTGGCTTAATTCATCTTTAGTAATAATTGTTAATTTAAATTTGTGTTTATTAGGTCATCCAGATAGATCTGGCGTAAAGTATCCCAATTGGTATCGAGCCATGGTTGGGACTACGATCTTTTAAAAGCTATAATTTAAATTGTTGTTCATTAAAATTGAAATTGGATAGTAGAAGCTGTTAGATCTGTTTTGCGGTATCCAATTGTCATGGAATTTAATGTCTTAATTTACATCTGAAATAAATTATTATTTTTTTTAATTAGATTAGATTCGAATTCGTTTTTGCCTAAATGAGAAAATCCGCGAGTAGATTAGAATTTGTTTGATTTGTTCAATGTAATAGACTAGTCTAGATCTAGGTTTATTTATTTTAAGTAAATAAATTGTAAGCGGATCGAAACGAAGGCGAGCAGTTTAAAAAAAGATGGGCGTCAAGTGTCGGGACGTATGCAAGCAAAGAGAACATCGGAAACCGAGTGGCGAAACTGGCGACGCGTACACCACCAACTGGCGATTCTTGCGTCTGAACAAAAGCTGACAGCGCCGTGGGCGCGAGGCGGCTGGCATTAGAGCCGGAACTTCATGGCGGGCTGGGCGTTGGCGGATACCATGGGCGACGGGGCGAGATGGCTGACCCGAACCGGGGTATACACCTAGGCGCACGTTGACTCGCGTTCCGGACCGTGAGCTACTGGGTGTCAGACGTCGTCCTAACCCAAAACGGAGGACAATTTTTTAAATTGTTGCGAATTCGATTGAGGAGCCTTCGAGATGAGCGATGAAAAGCAAAAGAAGAGCGATTTCTCAAGATCGAGACTTGGAATTTAAACCATGACGTTGGATATATGTGCCCAACTTGTTTTAATTTTGTCTTGATGCTTGTTTTAATTTCGTGCAATTTTATCTGTTAAATGTGTTTGCATGATTTTTGAATTGTCAAAAAAAAATCTCATTTAAAAATTACTAAGTATGTTTTATTGACAAATTTTATTACGGATAATAAAATCACGTCAAATTTGACCTCCATAATTTATTTATTTGTGAATTCTTTTGGAGAAATTTCCCCCTCGGAACGGCCAAAAGATAGATTTCACATGAATAAATTCCCAAAAATGATGATTGTGAATTATTATTAGTGGCGACGATGACCCTCCCCTCGAAGCTCGTTCAAAATGATATAATTCCTGTATTTAATCATGGTTATTACTTAGGTATAAAATTGATATGCATATATCTTCCCGAAGTCCTGTCCGATTTTATATTGGTCAAATTGAAGACCCGACTATTAAATGTGAATTAAAGGTTTGTAATTGTTCTTGTTTGTAACCTGCTTGAATGTGTTTAAATAGACAGTTTACCCCACGTGACCTATTTAAACTAATTTGAGATGTCGGCTGATGCATATTCATATTGTTTTGAGATTTTGATATGAATAATGTGATCAAAATTATGTGGTATTTGTGTTTATACAATGCGTTATTTATTTATTCGGCGTAAACATGAACCTTTTTAATCCTTTGAAATATATGCTCAAAAAACATCAACTTCTTGGTGAAAACTATACAATTTGGAAGCGTAATATGAATTTTGTCCTCCTTTGCTTGAAGAACACAATTAGGTTCTTGGCGTGCCCAATAAATAGACCTACTTAAAAGATCAACCAATGCGGAGATCCTTGTATGATGTATGGGGAGCATGCCAGCGAACCTATGAAATGTATAATCTTGACTTCCTTGCATGCGATGATTTAAGATACATTCATGAAGGTGTTGAATCCGCTATTGAAATCATGAAGAGTCTTGAAGAAATATTTTTAACGAAAAACCACATGATCAATCGATTCGATCATGATGGTGTGGCAATCTTTGAAAATAGCGGAGGAACACGTAAGGCATCATGTTCTCAAAAGTCAAAGCGCCATTTTGACAAGCTTGCTTATCTCGGTAATAAGTATTGTAATGAGGCTCAAATCAACTTCTTATTCTAACTCTTCCAAAATGTTTCGATGAGTTTTTACGTAGTTTTGTGATGGCGATCACATGTTTACTATGGACACTCTACAAGAAGTTTTAGAAACAATAGAAAACATTTGGGATAAGAAGATGAAGCTTCGGTGACTAAAATCTTCTCTCAAAATCTAGGCGATGGAAGGCAAGATCGATGAGGAGATAAAAGTTCAAGACCATAAGCGGCCCCCTTACTAAGAAAAGGTAGAGGAAAACGCGTCAAATGGTTGGGTGTCGGAAGGAATCAAAGGGGAGTGTTTCAAGCTGCGGTGAAAAAAGCACATTGGAGGGATGCTGTTCGATCTCAAAAGCGAAGGAAAGAAATGTAATTCTCACGCACTAGTTGTTGAAAACTTGTTTAGCGGCGTATCTTCCCGCTCTTGGGTAGTTGATCACGGGATCCTTGATCATGTTTGTTTCACGTTCTGAGGGTTTCAAGCTAACCCGACAACTAAGTGGAAGTGAGATCCTCATCCGCGGCTGAGCAATCTTCTGAGAAGTAGCGGTTTGAAAGCGATGGGAGGCGTGCTTTTGTCTTTTGAAGACAAAGTTTTAGTTTTGAGAGATGTTCTTTATGTCCTGTTTTTCGGAAAAACCTTATTTGATTTCTAAACTATTTTACGATGGATATTACATTCATTTTAATAAGCAAATTGTTATTTTTTCATAACGATGTGTTTATCATCATGGAACTTTCTGAGAACAATCTCTATCTTTTATTAATTGTGCACACCACTCACAAATTGCATCTTATAACACATATTTTTTGACGATGAAAACATTGAGAAAACATGAGCAGAGACACTTCTTTGGCATCTTAGATTAGGTCATATTAATCTGAATAGGATCAACGTTGGTGAAAAGATGGTTCCTTTGTCGGACCTACAACCAGAACCACTTCCACACGAATCATGTTTGGAGGGTAAAATGACCAAGAGGGCATTTGGAGCCAAAGGTGACTAAATCCGCGAAGCGTTATCATCGTTCCTGCTTGATGTGTGTGGTCGATGTCAACCAAAGCTAGAGGTTGCTATGAGTATTTAAGTGACTTTCATCGATTATTACTCAAGGTTGGGTACATTTTCCTCATGAAACACAAATCGAAAACCTTTGATAAATTCAAAAGAGTTCAAAGCGAAGTGGAGAATCATAGGGAAAAAAGTACCAAGTTTCTCTGATCGTCGTGGAAGAATACCTTAGCGATGAGTTTTGAACTACATCGGATGAGGGGTATTGTTTCCCATTTAGTACCGGAACCCTCAACAAAAGCGGGGTTGAGCGAAAAAGCAGAACACTCTTAGAAATGGTCGGATCCATGATGAGTTATTGAGATCTACCCCAAGAAATCGTTTTGGGGTCCGCGCCTTGAAACAATGACTTATGTTCTAAACTTAGTGCTATCCGTCGGTTCCCAAAACCCTAGAGTTGTGGGTGGACCGGGCAAGCCCGATCCCGAGACATCTAAGGATGCAGGGGGTGTCCGGCATCGTCTTCAAAAGAAAGCCATTAAGTTAGGTGCGTTAGGATGAGGTTGTTTATAGGATATCCCATAGGAGCGAAGGGGTGTATGTTCTATGGTCCCGAAAGATCAAAAGGTGGTAATCGTCACTGCACTTTAGATTTTTGGAAGAGACTTTATGAACAATCAAAAAGCCTAAAAGTGAGATTACCTTAAATGAATTAATAGGGCAAACTCCTATACCAAGTATGCAAGTTGATATACCAAAGCGTCTCGCGCAAACCTGAATTGGAACCTCGGCGTGGTGGGAGGGTTGTCCGACAACTTTGAAGATTCATGGGGATAGGAGAATCTTGGATTTGATCCGGGGATAGTGAATCGGACCCTAGTCCTACAAGGCGGTCGAAGATAAAAAGTCGAGAATCACAGCAAACCACGATGGAAGCGAGATGGGCTCAATGGATCATAATCAAGTGTGGGAGCTAGTTGAACCACCCCGTTAGGATAAAACCCATTGGATACAAGTGGGTCTACAAGAGGAAAAAAGAGGGCCAGGACGGGAAGGTAGAAACCTTTAAAGAAATTTGAAAGCTAGTAGCAAAGGGATACACTCGGAAAGAGGGTATCGATTATGAAAAACCATTTACTTTGTATGTATACTTAAGTCCATCGGTATTCTCTTGGCAATAAATTGTAGCGTCTAGATTTTAAGATATGGCAAATGGATGTCAAGATAGCTTTCATTAGCTTGAGGAGTCTTGGCGAGGAAATCTATATCTGTGACAAAGGTTTTATAGCAAAAGCCAACTAAACCTTGTTTGCAAGCTAAGGAAGTCGATTTATGAATTTGAAGCAAGCATCTCGGGCTTGGAACCAATGTTTTTGATCGGGTAATCAAATCTTATGGGTTGGATCAAAACAATTTGAGAGTTGTGTGTATAGGAAGTGTGGCCGGAATTGCCTTGGTATTCCCTAATACTATCGTGTAGACAATAATACGCTCGCCGGAAGCGATGTAAAGGTTTTATCAAGCGTAAAGGGGTATGGCTGTCAAAAGCGGTTTGATATGAAGGACTTAGGGAAATCGGTCATATTCTTGGGATCAAGATCACTTTCGAGATTGAAAGGAAAGAATGATTGGCTTATCATAGCTTCATACATAGACCGCAGTTTTTGAAGCGTTTGACATCAAAGATTCGAAAGGGTTTTGTACCTTTCGAAGCGCGAAATCCATCTATCGAAAGACATGTGCCCTACAAAGGGAGATAGATGGCATAAAAGGCATTCATTATCGTCGTGAGGAAGTCTCGTGTATACAATGTTGCCGCGAGGCCGGATATTTACAGCGCCCGTGGGCATGGTATAGTAGAATATCAAAGTAACCAGAAAATCAACCTTTGGGTGATATTAAGAACATTCTAAAGTATCACGAAAAGAACTGGAATAGAATGTTGGTTTTATCGATCGGCGGTTATTTCTGTGGGATACTGCGAACTCGGTTCCAATCTGGAGGCGTTAAGCGAAAATGCATCGTGATTCTACTATGGGCCAAATATGTAGTTGTTTGTGAAGCGGCGAAAGAAGCGATGTGACTTAAGAACTTCTTAGTGGACTTGGGCGTTGTTAAATTTGCCCAACACCATCACGTTTTTACGTGATAATGTCGGACGATTGCAAATTTAATGGAGCAAAAGCCCGTAAGGCCACAAACACATTGAAAAATACCATCTTATCACGAGAAATTGTTAAGAGAGAGATATAAATTGGCAAAGATGGCGTCGAAAACAACCTATCGATCCGTTCCTGAAAGGGATTACGCCTCGATTAACATTATTCGAGACATGTGGAAGGAATGGGTGTCGAAGCGTTGTCGATTTGCTTTGAGTATAAGCGGGAGAAATGTTATTAGGTTGATGTAGGTGACATTAGATGTCACCGTATAATCAATAGATATGTTGTGGTATACTTAAAAGCGGACTTTGGTATAAGTGGGAGATTGTTAGGGTTATCGTGAAAGTATGCTTTTATTTTGTATAACCTCTTATTAAACACTTATTCTTTTGAAATAAACTATTTACCTTTATTGCTTTAAATATTATTGAATGTTATATATATTTATTGCAAACCGTTCATATAACACCACATGTTACATTGTAGATAGCGTGGTGATACGGATCCTGAAAGATCCGTTAACGATCCACTTATGTAAACAAGTGTGTATTTCTAACTTAGATAGATCAAACAATCTATTAGTAGAAGTTGATGTGTAAAGCTCAGATTAACTTGTCTTGTGAGAGATTACACTAGTGCATTTAATCTTGTTGAAGGTGACCTCTGAGAGGGATAAACTCATTCGCCTTTGGCTTAAGGGATGAAGAGTTAGACCTCGATGGTTGTTGATTTTTAATCTCTATCAAACCTTAATAAGGTTTGTGTGTGATTAGTAATTATTGTTTTGACTTATAAATGGGAAGAAATCATTGCGACTTTGATACCTATATCTTGGTCAATAATATTAATTACATGGCGGTTCTTAAAGTGTCTGAGAGAATGGATTATTAGCTTACAATGTCTTTGCGTGATTGGTCCCTTTGGTTGGGCTTCGGAACCTTTATCATACCAAATCTTGCAAGTGGAATTAATTTTCCGATATGGATAATAAAGTTGAGTTGTCCTTACTTCAAGGATAAAGATATTAATTAATATAAAGTTTTTCAGTGGCTTAATTAACTAATGGACTAAATAATCTTAAACACGGGAAATAATAATCGGGAGCCGTATTACCGTAATATGGGTTAAGTTGGATAGTGCAATATTAATTATATAGTGGAATTAATTAATATTAATGGGATGAATTATATTGTGGCTCAATATTGGAATTCAGTAGCCCATTGGAAGGTTCATCTTAATTCTCCTAAAGGCCTCTCAAGTAGCCCAATTAAAGTTCATTAAATAAAATGTGCTTAAAATAAATTAAATATTTGTTGCATATTTTTCCTTATTATTTTCAAAATTTATTAAAGAAAAGAGGGAGAAGGATTTTCTTGAAAATATTTTATGGAAAGGAGATAAGTGTTCTTGGAATACAAAATTATCCCATAAATTCAAGAAATCTCTCACTTGACTTCTTTAATATGAAATTTTCTAAATTTTGGGGTAAGAGGGAATAAAAGTTTTTCTTGATTTTTTTGGAAAGATTTTATGGAAAAAGATATGTATTCTTGGAATACAAAAATATCTCATAAATTCAAGAAAGATCAAATCTTGGAACCTTCTCTCTTATTTTCGAAAATTAGGGCCAAAATAGGGTGTGAGATTTTTATGGAAAAATACACATGGAAAGAAGAATATATGGGATATATTCAAGATTTTTTTGAGATCAAGAAAAGATCTTTCCTAACCCCTTTACGCTTGTATTTTCTTCCAACCCTACCATTATAGATAGGGGATGAATTTTTCATCCTCTTCATAATTCCATGTGCTGGAAATATTAGAAATCCACAACGGTGGTGCAACAAATTATTTAATTTTCCTTTGTTTTATAAATTGTTCATTGGAGAACCTTCCACTGTGTTATTGAACGAGGACTTGGGAATACTTGAGAAGGATTTTTTGGTTGGTAGCTAGTTACTTGATCTGTCGAGTCTCAACAATTGTCTCTCCAGCGAAATGCGTTTACGTAAACTCTTAGAAATTCATCATCTTTAGGATCTTTTCGTGAAATATTATTTGCATGATGTTGTTGGATGAATTATTATTTGAATTCACTTAGGTTAATTCATGCTAGTAATTACTATTAATTTAAATTTGTGTTTATGAAGTCATCCAGATAGATCGACATAAAAGTATCCCACAAAAGTTTGTATGTAAGCGTGGCTTGAGGGAGGCGGTAGTAGAGAGTGTTAAAAATCTTCTTTTGTGCATTGACAAGATTAAATTGGATGCTTCTCAACTTGATTTTTGGAGCTGGAATGGATCAAGCAACGGGATTTTTTCGACGAGAGACGCATACACCGGCTTGTGTGAGGAGGAAGACGACCAAGAAGACCACACTGATGGAACGGAATATAAATCCTTATGGAGCAACTTTGCTCCACGTTTAGTCCAATCCATCGTGTGGAAAATTCTCAAACAAAGGCTACCTACCAAAGACTTAGGAACATCATCCCGGGGGATGGCGATCTTACTTGCATCATGTGTGGCTCATTTTGTCGATGATCTTTGCTCACCTTCTTTCGAGTGCGGGGTTTGAGAGTACAATTTGGAGTGACATCTATGCTTGGGGTAGGCTTGTCATGGTGCCACATAGAGACATCACTACACACTTTTTACAACATGAAGCTATGCTCAGTTCATGCGTGTTTAACAAGATAGGATCTACCATTTGGACAGCTACTACTTGGGCGATCTGGAATTCCAAAAATTAAAAGTTATTCGAGAACGTGAATCTAGATCCAAGAAAAGTTGTCGACGAAATCAAGGCACGGATATGGTCATGGGTGACGATAAAATTTCAGTTTTTTCATTTTCAAATTTGGTGATGGAGATGAAGCCAAGAGAGTATTAATGGATAAGTTTGAAAGTCATCTACTAATTAATTCATGTTTGACTCAATTCATAGGTTTTAGATCATTTTATTTATTAGTTATTTAATTTAGTCTTTTCGTTTATCATGTTAATTAATTACGAGACTAGTATAAGTAGTGATATTCAAGTATTGTAAGGAGATTGAAATGAAATAGAAAATTTATTGGGTTTATCCCTTTGACGTGTGTTAATCGTTGTTATTCCGGTATTCATGTCGAATCAACAGAATTAAACGTTAATCGCATTTTTGTATTTATCTGGGTATTCTAGAATCAGCGGATAACCTGCGTTTATGCTTTTCGTGTTGCATCATGTGGGGACTTGAGTAATTGTAAAGTGGGAGTACCGCTTGTACTCCATCTTTGATTCAATTATAAAATTGTTTTTTGGCTAAAAAAAATAGATAGACATTCTTATTACCATTGTGGGCAATGACCGTTGGTGTCCTTGTTTATAAAATGTGAGACTCAATACTATCATGTATAGCGAGGGGGACTTGATGACAAAATAGAGAGATATCACGAAGACGATCATTGACTACTATTCTAAGCTCTTCCAGTCTCAAAACCCTTCTTCTGAGGATATCGGCGGGGATCACGAATTACATCAACCGGTGGTCACCACGGGAAATGAACTCCATCCTTGTTAAACCTTATTAGGGAAGATGTCCGTAAAAACTTTGTTTGACCTAAACCCGTCAAAGCCTTGGGCCCGGATGGTTTCTGGCTCTCTTCTTTCAAGATTCCTGGGATATGATTGATAATGACATTTCAACTACTGCCCTCAAGATTCTAAACGATGGAGAAAGTCTTTTAAACCTTAATCCCACTACAATCACCCTTATCCTAAAAAGTAAGGACTGAAAGTCGATGAAAGACTACCGGCCCCATCGATGCATGCAATGTCACCTATAAGATGGTTGTCGGGGCTATCACGAATCGATTCGGATCTATCCTCGGCGAATCATTGACCCCAACTAGAGTGCCTTTATCCCGGGTATTTATTTCATTTGATAATATCTTATTGGGCTTGAATGTATCTGTTTGGCTCCGCCCACAATAAAACAACGAGGGATATCTGACGATGAAATTGGACATGAGTAAGGCCCTACGGCAGTCGAGTGGTCATATCTTAAATCTGTTATGCTTAAAATGGGCTTTGATACAAAGTTGGTCAACCTTATTATGAATTGTGTTATGTCGACTCGTCTTCTTTCAAAGTTAATAATGAAACCGATGGCGGTGGTACCCTCAAGGGGCCTTAAGCAAGGGACCCACTCTCTCTTTTCCTCTTCTTGCTTTCGTCTCTCAAAGGCCTCTCCTCCATTATCAATGCTTATGCTTTGGATAACAAATTCTTGGTATTAGAGTGGTTTGGGAAAGCCTATGATCACACATCTCTTCTTTTGCGGATAATGACCTCATCTTCTTTAAGGCCACTAAAGAGAATGTACTAGCGATCAAATTGTTTGAATAAGTATGAGAGAGCATCGGACCCAACTTATTAACCCGACAAATCGGCGATTACTTTCGATGAAAGACATCCTCGGACAATAAGATATTTACCAAAGTTATCTTCATATTCGGATATGTCAAGGTGGCGATCTCTATCTTGGACTCGAGCCTTCTCTTGCCCATAATAAAAAATTTAGCCGGTTTGGCTACCTCGAGAGATAGGGTGGTCAAAAAGCTGGACATTGGAATATGATTCTTTTTTTTCGGAAGGCGGGTGGGAAGTTCTCCTAAAGTCGGTTATTCAAGCCATTCCCACCTATGTCATGTCCTGTTTTAGAATTCCTTCCACCATCTGTGGAGAAATCGAGTCCTCGTCGCTAAATTACGGTGAGGAGCTAATTCAAATGAAAAAAAAGATCCATTGGAAAAATGGAAGGCGGCTTACTAAGCTTTAAAAAGAGGGTGGGATGGGATTGGAGACCTTGTCACTTTCAATAAGGCCTATTTGTCAAACGGATCTGGAGACTTATCCATCACAGGATTCACTTGTGGCCAAAGTCTTCAAGGCTAGTTACTTCAAGCACACAGACATTATGAAAACTACTATCAGATCAAATCCCTCATACATCTGGAGATCGATCATGTGGAGTAAACAAACCATAACCAATGGACTCTTCTGGAAAATCAGTAATGGCACGAAAATTCATGTTAGAAGGGACCGTTGGATCCCCAATTTATCATATGGGAAAATCACTTCTTGTACTACCTATGAGAACAATGTTAGAGTTGAAGATTTAATCACTCCGTCCCAAGAGTGGAATATGCCCAATATCAATAGACTTTTCCTTAAATATGAAGCGGAAGCGTCGGGCGGATCCCCGCGACAACAAAAGTGATGAGGACTCACATACGGATCTTGAAAAAATTGGCATTTTACCTTCAAATCGACTTCTTTGGAACATCCATCTCCATTCTTAGGAACTTAGCGAGGAATGAATCTAGTGTGTCGTGCAATACCCTAGCTATTGGTCGACAATTTGGGAGCTTAACCTCCCGCCCAAAGTGAAGATCTTTCTCTGAAAAGCGGCTCATGAAGTGATTGCCACGAAATAAATTGCTTGACCATCATGTCCCTTGCCCCCGGGTCGTTATTTGTTGGTTTCATCGGTGATACTAATCATGCCATTTTCTTTTGTCGAATTGATTAAAGGGGCACTGGAAATTTTCAAGTTGGTGGAACCTCATAAAAAAAACTCGTCTGTGTTCATCTGAGAGTTTGTTCCTCTTCTTCATCAAATCGTTTGAACAGCTCGAACTTCGGAAAGCTAGGCGTAAAAATGTGGGGAGTATGGAAAGAACGTTGTGACCTTGCCCATAAAAAAATGGCCATCGAATGATAGCCCCGCCGAAGTATATAGTGGATTGGACTGACACCTTTCTTGAGCAATTCCAAAATGATAGGAGTTCTATATACGAGAAAGCCCCTCCACTCACGAAGAATTATTCCCTTCCTTTGGCGGAGATGGGAATAACACTTTCCCTCTCGAGTGGGCCAGCGGCCTATAATGTGAACTCTATGATTTTTTTCCGATCGGCCGCCATATTCAACCCGAATGGAATGCCTTGGGCATTTGGATTCCACAAAATTAACCCACAGCTCGGTCTTGGGCTGCTTTGAACTTCTTCTTTATTATCGAAACTCTCCTTTTGGTTTGAGCGAATGCCCGAAGTACATTTGTCCTGTCGGTTCCATAGACACTATCCATCCAATCGTCAAAAAAATCTACAAAGGATCTGAAGAAATCTAAATCAACAAAGGGCGCGACTTGATTTCAAACTCTTGATGAAAGGTGTTTGGTATTGCCCCGAACCAACAACATCATGGCTCAAAATTTGGCTAAAATGGCGATTAAATCTCCCCCCCCTCAAGCACGGGTGGGCGATGATATTCTAGACATATTATGTCTCTTGCTCTTGATCATCATACCTTGTAATGTCTTTGATAGAGCTCTCAAAAAAAAAAAAAATAAGCGCCTGATATGAAGCTTTAATAATAATAAAAAAAAGTGCACATATAACATATCGTATGAATTTATTATAGATAAGACTATTTCAAATTTGACAAAAACTCATATAAAATGGTCTCATGTATGAGCCGGATACAACCTAGTACAAATCACACTCACCCCTTTCAAAGTGTTAAAACGTCAATGTCCAACTTATGTCCAGTCTCACCGTGAGACGATCTCATACATGTGTTGGGGAATTAATTGCCCGGATCTATTCGGAATGAATATTTAAATACAAATTTAATTCTAACAATTATTACTAGCATGAATTAATCCTATATTAATTCAAATAAGAATTCAACAACAAATCATGCATATAAGCAGTTCACATAAATCCTACGCGTGCGGAGGTACTCTGGGTTTCGTGAACTAACCTTCTTGGAATGGCAATGGACTCGGTTAATAAGAACACACCAAAAAGTCTTCCCAAGTATTCCCTAGCCCTTGCTCGTCAATCCGGTGGAAGAAAACTCGCGAACAATTAACAAAAGGGAAAATAAAATATTTGTTGCACCACTTTTGTGGATTTTCTAATTTTTCCAGCACATGGAATTGTGTATTGGGGATGAAGAAATCATCCTATTTTTATAGATTAGGTGGTGGCGATTTTCATCGAGGGAATAGGGAGGAAAAATCTTTTCTTGATCTCCAAGAAATCTTGAATATATCTCATATATTCTTTTTCTCCATAATTAAAATATTCCATAAAAATTCCACCTTCTCTTGTTATGGTTATTTTCGAAAAAACAAGGATAGAGATTCCAAGATTTGGATCTTCTTGAATTTATGAGATATACTTGTATTGCAAGAATACATATCTTCCATAATATCTTTTCAAAAAAATCAAGAAAATCTTTCTTTCCCTTATTCTTTCAAAACTTTCGAAAATCATCATATAAATAACCAAGTGGGAGATTTCTTGAATTTAATGAGATAATCTTGTATTCCAAGAATACATATCATTCCATATCAAAATTCAAAGAAAATCTTTCTCCCATTTTATTCATATTTTTTGAATTTTTAGGAAAAATAGCAACAAAAAATTATTTTATTTTTAAACACTTTTTTCAGTTATTGGACTTTATATTTGGGCTACTTGAGGGGCCTTTAGGAGAATTAAGATTGGATCTTCCAATGGATCTTGAATTATCAATATTGAGCCACAATATTATTCAAGCCCATAAATATTAATTAATCCCACTACATAATTAATATTGCACTATTCATCTTAACACATATTACTGTTAATATGGCTCCCGGTTATTATTTCCCGTGTTTAAGATTATCTAGCTCATTAATTAATTCAAGCCACTGAAATAGCTTTCCATTAATTTTATATCTTTTGTCCTCGGTTAAGGAACGTTCAACATTATTATCCATACCGGAAACTAGTTCCACTTGCAAGATTTGGTATGATAAAACTTATGAACCTCCCAAGGGGCAACCGTCGAACAAAAGCGTACTTGCACCCGCGATTCTTAATATTAAATCTTAGCAATCGCGTGTGACCAATAATATTGCCCAAGATATAAAGTATTGAATCTCGTTGATTCTCTACCCGTAATAAGTCAAAGCAATAATTACTAACCACCGCGATCCTATTCAAGGGGCGAAGATTAAGAAATAACGAATCCTTTGAAGTCTAATTCTTCCTAGTTCGATCTTTGAAGAATTTGTCCTCCTGTGGGTCCTATTGATTCATTAGTCAAATGCACTTTAGTGTAATCTCTTGGTCAAGACAAGTCAATCTGAGTCTTACACTTCAACCTTTCACGATGGATTATTCATTTCCATCTAGGTAAATGAATGGTGTACTTTTGATTTACAAGTAATAGGTTGCATATTTTCGATATAACCCCAACAACATCGTGCCTCTTCAAATTTTGATAAGTTTATAATAATACGCACATGATCCAAAATGATAGGAGTGCATGATTTGCCCTTTTTTTTGTGTGTTTAAACAAGTCATTTTATTAAAAATACTAATGTTTTACTATAAAGTAATAATTGTAACGCGAATTAGTTGCATGATAAATTATTTACTGAAAAAATATACTCCGTATATAATAAAACATACTCCCTCCGTCCACAAAAATTGTGTTCATTTTGTTTTGACATGTTGTACGGAAAGGTAAATTAAGTCCATTTATGAATAACATAATTGATTGTGAGTAAAGTATAATTGTAACTTGAGTAATTAAATGATTGTTGGACGATGAAGATAAAAGAAATTGTGTTCATAAACGTACTTAATTTACCTTTCCGTACAACATGTCAAAACGAAATGAGCACAGTTTTGGTGGATGGGGGGAATATCACAAAATAGGTTGATGTTCCTGTTATCCTGAGTTTTAAAAAAAATGTGGGACTCAATATTATCATGTATTAGTAGCGCACATATAGTGTATGAATGAACTTATTACAAATAAAATAATTTCAAATTTTGATAAAATTTATAATAATACTCGCATGATATATAATATAATGATATGCGTGAATGTTCTTATTCCTAGTTCTAAATAAATATTTTAAAAAGTAAATGTTTTTTACTATAAAAAAACTTCATATTTTTTTATATTGTCAAACTTTGTTCTCATCTGGTGTTATTCTTGTAACTTGTAAATTACGGAATTTGAGCTTGTGTACTTTTTTTTTTTTTTAAAACAGCCTGTGTACTTTAATTAATGAAATTTGATCTTTATTAAAAAAAATGTGTGGCCAATGGAGATGCGAAGGAAGGTAAACAATTAAATCAACCACAATGATGTTATTATTATATTGTGAGTTTTTTATATTTTAAATTTCACAATTTACATTTTTTTCTTCATATTTATGTATATAGAAAACATGTTTTTTCCACTACGAAAATGTCAAACTCTTAAACTAATCGAATAATTGTAATGCAATTAAATAGAATTAATTAGAGTATCATGCATGTAACGTGCTTTGGTTCTGGAAGTGAGTTATTTGTTTAAGGTATAATTTGAAATGAAGAAAGAATTAGAGGTTTGTTTGGAGGAATGGAATTATAAACACGGTAACCGAAAAGAATGCCGGAGCTTTATTTAACACTTTCTGATTTTCTTTTTTCTAATATATTTTTGGGAAATGAGTCTCGGTAGTTGACAGGCACAGGGAATGACCCTGACAAAACTTTGCATATAAGCCCTCCAGAATTTACTTTATTCCAATATTCCTTACTAATGAATCCCCTTGAGGAGAAATCTTTAGTCAGGGTAAAAAAATGTCGACATATTTATATTCTTGGCTATAATTAATTAATTATAATGGTATGAATAAGTTTTCATATGCATCTAGGTGCACAGTGTAATAATAACGTATTTTAAAATCTTGTAATTTGTTATATTGAAAAATGCAATTTGTTTATATGAATCGTGTAACTATTAATATAAAAAAATAATTACACAATTTAATGTAATTAATTGTATTTTTCAATATAACAAATTACATGTTTATGTACTATGAGTGAGCGGTGGATTTGAATGATCACAAGACCCACTCTAATGTTAAAAATGAATTTAATGGAATTCACTGTAGTATTATTTAAGTTGCTTATTGAATTTTAAAGATCGACTGTTAGCTTATTAATGATATATTAATAATCGACTTGTTTGGATTTTTTACTTCTACCCGTGTGGAATTTGAGTTCAAACTGAATTTTAAATTCTATTTTGTGGTAAAGCAAAGTTGTTCAATTGAGCTCAAATGAACTTTTAATAGACAATATTAAGTGAAATATGAAATAATTCAATAATTCAATTTTTAGACTTATTTATATAGCGTAAGTAAAAGTTCTCTAGATTATTATCCAATCAAAATAGTCCTTTTCCAAACTATAAACCAAAAAGTCATAAACGCTATGGTAAACCAGGTATATATATATATATATATATGAACTCTATCATTGTTATATATAAAAATTATTATTATTATTATTATGTATTAAAAATTTTACTGTTTATAACCGTGGTTTTTTTATGCATAACAATGATAGTTTTTATACATAACATTGATAATTTTTATACATAACAATGATACTAAAAAAATCGAGTTCATTGTACTCTAGTTCACACGTATTTTTTCCTAAGTCATAAAATATACCCACGATCATCACCATTTTATGATTTTTATCCGTACTCGGAAAAGAAAATTAATAGTTCATGTTACTTTTGTTTTCCTAGGTTCTTTTAAAATAATTGTGTTATCTAAACTCCATAATAATATATACTAGATTAATACACTATTTTAGCATATTTACACATACATTCAAAATAAATGGTCAATGTATGTTTAGACATTTCTGTATAAGACAATCGCATACGTATATAAAACGATCCTCCATTTAAATATTTTGATCATATATACCTTTAAAATACAGATGGATTGGATGCCATAAAAATCACCGAGTGACACAATATATTATATAAAAAAGATCTGTCTAATTTATACAATCGTCTCATACAATTTTTAATAAAAAAGGTATTATGTTGATCATGTTCATCGAATTATCGTGCACCACTATTATTATTGTTTATTAAGATCAACATTTTATTTACAAATTGTTAATTCTTACTGTTAGAGAAATTAAATAAACGAATTAATTCAACGTCTCTTTACAAGTTCATACTTTTAAATTAGACATAATTTTTTTATGGTATCAGAGTCTTCGGGCTCACACCCTCGTTCTGAGTTTGAATTAATTAATTTTACATCTCTCTATAAGTTCGAAATTTTAGATGAGACAAAAAAAATTGAACTTACGAACAATAATAATAGTAATAGTGTACACACAACACATTAAACTTAGTTGTAGATTTAAATAATAGTAATAGGAATATAAGAGAAATTAGCAGTAACTTAGTTGTAGATTTAAATAATAATAATAATACGAGAATAGCCTTATAGGAGAAATTAGAAGTAGGGGATTCACGAGATGGTGGGTTGGGCGTGTGTTTTGGGGTTATCACAAAAGTTCGATGACATAATTCGTAATTTTCCGCATGTGGAATCTATTCCAACTCTCATACTGAATTTTCTGACACCAAAAGACCTATCTCTATCCCCCCCCTCCCTCTATCTTCCTCCAACTGCTCCCCCTCTCAATTATTCCCCTAAACAATTCTCATTTTTTTTGGTATTTCTATTATGTACTCTTTCTCTTATCATTTCCTTATATTTTATTCTCACATATTATTCTAAAAAAAATGAGACTCTACATTTTATTGGCTTGATATTAAGAAATTACAAACTCTACCATGTAAAATTTGTTCATAGTATGAAATTCATATCATTACACTTATAAAGTAATATTACTATTTTTATAAACTAATACATATATCATTTAATATTATAATTTCAATTTATAAATGTAATAGTATCAATTGATAAATATAGTCGTATTAATTTATAAGTATAGTGATATAAATTTTAAATTATGAACAAATTTTACCGAAAACCTATTCTTAAGCAAAAAAATAGTACTTTCGCTAAATTTATCTTGAATATTTGACTTTGTTGGCGGGATATAATATCAACGACATATACTCCCTTCACCCTCCAAGCTACTCACGCTAAAACAAACATCTCAATGTAAGTTATTAATTTCCATACTTAACAAAGTGTGTTCCAATCTTTGAACAATTATCTCTATTTTTTTAATTTTATTATATCAATTATCACTCAATTAAAATTAAATTACTTTTTTTTTATCACTTTAATAGCAATTGTCTTCCCATCTTCTCTCTCCTTTTAACACTACAATATACATTTAATATTATATATTCTTAAATTTGTGCAAAAAGCAAATGATTAATAGAGGATGGAGGAAGTATACTTTAACTAACTTGAGAAAAAACTAAAGTTTTTAGAAAGATCTTTCACAAATGACAAAGACTCGATCCAACAATTATGTTGTTAGTCGTCTTACGTGTATAATATGATGTGGCTTGTGTTATTACAACTAAACAAACAAGATTTATATTGTGTCGAGCACAGGTTGGTTATCAACTGGAGAGCAAATATAAGAGTGATATGTGGAAAATTTCAGAACATTTTATTTGACCTCGGAGATACTATTTATACAAGTTAAGCAAGCATGTCTTTGCCTTAAAGCTGTGGTGACCTTTTCTTGTCTAACAAGAATACATGTGGGCGACACATGTCGGAGGACTTCACACAGTGCGGCATCTGTCCTTGCTTGTACTTGAAGTCTTCGACTTGTCATCCATCGTTACGTGTAGCGGGTGACTTGCTCTTGTGACCCGATAATGTGTGTTAGGCTCAGGTAGGGGTCGGTGCTTTCGCCTCGGAGAGGCGACTATAATCCGCCCCATTGGGTCATGTTACCTTGCCACATGCTTTCTTTGGATGGCGACACAAGTGTTCTCTTGGGTGACCCGGAACAAGTGGGCTTCCAAATCTAGTTAATCAAAACCTCGTGATCCGTTAAATGACTAGTTAAATTGCTCACAGGGGAGGAGAGTAGAGTTTGTTCAGCGATGAAAGTGAACTAGGAGGCAAAAAATTCCCTTATGATGGAAGGGGTGGCGCTATTACGTGCTGCGTCCAGGGACTCTTCAAATGGCTGGAGCAAGTTCAACTCAGACAAAATTGGATTGATATTGTGTTCACCTCCTGTTCGGTGACGTCATGTTCGACCCTTGTACCTTGTCGTGGTTTCTCTTTCATGCTCGCCTGCCTTGGTGAGCATGCATTTCGTACTTGGGTGAACCTCTGCAGACGTGGGCATGCTCATTGGTGACGTGGACCTTTCTCGTCGGAGGTGGCGAACACGTGGGGTGTTCCCGTGATAATGTGTGGCTCTTTTTACTGGCGAGCACCCTTCCCAGTAGTTGGAGAGTCTTGCTTGTCATTGGTCCACGTGTTACTTTGGCGAAACCGCGTGACAAAGTACTGACTAGGGGTGGACCGGATACAACAAATTATAATTAAAAAATAATCTAACAACCATAGCAAGACAATGTGTCAAAACATTGACATTAATATTACTGTGTGCATAAATTTTATTTAAACATGGATCTTTAGAACTTCACGATTTTTATATCCATAAATTTTGAATCATAAATTAAACAATTAGATTACTATCCATCCCTGAACAACCATTATATTTCTTCTGGTGAGATTGTTTTTCTCTCTCTTGACCTCTCTTAATCACAAAATATAAAATTTGCGTGATAGAATGAATTGATTCCTTTGCAAAGGTAATCTATGTCTTTTATAAGTAGAGAGAGGAGCAATTTCTTATTCTACAAGAAACTTAACCACACGATCTATCAGCGTGCGAGATTTTGTTCTTATCTTTTTCCAATTGATCAAATCAATATTATTATTTAAATCTTAATATTAGATATTTATAACTATAATTACATATCTAATTAATTACTATTATGTACTCTTTCTCTTATCATTTCCTAATATTTTATTCTCACACATTATTCTCAAAAAAATGAGACTCTAAATTTTATTGGCTTGATATTAAGAAATTATATATTCTCCCGTAAAACTTGTTTGTTGTACGAAACTCATACCATTACACATATAAAATGATACTATTATTTTTATAAATTAACACCTATAACATTTAATACTATAATTTTAATTTATAAATGTAATAGTATCAATTGATAAATATAATTGTATTAATTTATAAATATAGTGGTATAAATTCCATAATATAAACAAGTTTAATCGAACACCTATTCTTAAGCAAAAGAATAGTACTTTCGCTAAATTTATCTTGAATATTGGACTTTGTTGGCGCCTGGCGCGGGCTATAATATCACGGCATATACTCCCTCCACCCTCCAAGCTACTCATGGTAAAATAGATATTTTTCTTTTTTTTTTCCAAAATATTTGATATTTTTCGAAATTTATTTTCCAACAGATCTGTTTTGTATTTTTTTCCTCAACTTTTTGGATTGTTTTTGGAAAAATATTCCGAAATATTTGTTTTTTTCCAAAACAATAATTCAAACAGATCTAATAATATATTTTTAGTTTTTTTTTCAAGAAAAATTCCTGAACAAATATACTGTGATTGACTTAGCGGTGACTCGGTTGCTGACTCGGCTACAACTCGCATGCTGACTCGTGCAGTTAGTGAATACAAATTAAGTTTTGAATTACTTAGATTTATTTAAATTTAAAAATGATAACATATCTATTTAAAAAGAAAAAAAGAGTGAGGTGTACTTCTTAATAATTGGGGTGTAAATAACCGTGGCCATTACGCATATGCTCACAAAGAAATATCCAAACTTGTAGGATTATCCTATCCTTGTCAAGGTTTCATTGTGCTTACATTCAAAGGGACAATCCGTGTAATTGGATAAACCAATTCTTAACCCTAAACCATACATAACTAAGTAATATTTATTGGTGTTGATGGCAATTGTAAGCCATCCTGATCAACCGTTAATGTTATTTTCAGAGAATTATTCAAAATTAGAACTAAATTTCAAAAATATATTTTTTATATTTAAATGTATGCAAAAAAATTTAAATACCAAAAAAATCAGAACTTATAGAAAGATGTTGAATTAATTTGTTTATTTAATTTTCCTAACACTCCCCCTTATTTGTGGACTGGATTCTATGACTCCATCATTGGAAGGAAACACATCAAGTGAACAATTTAATATGGGTGGAGTTGTTTTCAGCGATTCCTCCATCATTAGAAGAATGTCCATCGAGTTGATAATTTAATATGGGTGGAGTTGCTTTCAACGGGAATCGAAAAATATGTGGGTGTGAGCCTGAAGGCTCTGATACCATAAAAGAATTTCATCTCATCTAAAAATATGAACTTTTAGAAAGGTGTGGAATTAATACGTTTATTTAATTTTCTTAATAATGCATTATACTAAAAAAAATTACTTTAATTTGTTATTTTTCCTTCTAATTCAATTTCTTACAACTACTATGTCATTCATTGTACATCAATAAGAGTTAAAAATGGATATAATTACAATATATTTATAGTTCTAAGGTCTGAAATAATATTTTACACGTTTGTTTAGAACTTTGATTCCTGGTAGAATTTTTGGGCGACACTATAATTTGAAGATAAACATGTTAATTTGAAGCATACACAATTATCTTTATGTTGGTATACGACATGCGTGTTACATACATAGTTACATACACATAAATCATAATTTAAACTTAATATATTTTTAGAGTATATATCCTATTGTAAAATAATGCAATTTAAATTATAATTGAATTTTAAAAAATAAATTTAATATAATTTTAAGATTAAGTAAATATTACACTTTAATTCAATTTGTATAGTATATTTAAAAAATCAAGAAAGACGTGGAATCTAGGTAATATTTTTTTATATATGTAAAATTTGTGAGTCGAACTCATAAGTCATACTACCTCCGTTCACAAATCTTATGTCTGTTTGACTTTTCAATTCATTTTTACGAGCGAGTTTTGTATTAGTAATTGAAATGATAAAGTGACTTTTAAGGAGGGGTATGATAGATGAGACTATCATACCCTCCTTAAAAGTCACTTTATAATTTCAATTACTAATACAAAACTCGCTCGTAAAAAAATATTGAAAAATTAAACATGCATAAAATTGATGAATGGGAGGGAATAATTTATTATAAATAGATAGTGATACTCTAATATCTTGAGCTTTGTCACTTTGGATGAGATCTATCTAATAATAGTATTAATAACTAACTTGGAAGAGTTGTACATTCCTTAAAATGGGGAGGGGCCTTGACTTTCTATCTTTTAAATTGCACATCAAATTAAAGAAAAAATAAATAAAGAGTAGGTATTTGTGCATTATACAATTCAAGTGCATTTTTAAATGCATAATCTTTTTTTAAACGTTCAATTTATTTATATTAAAATATTCAATTTAAATGTTTTAAAAATGCGCATGAGTTTCATGGTGCTTGTGCACTTTTTTTTTTCTTTAAAGGTAATAAATTATAATAGTTTCCTAAGATAATCAATTACAATAATTTCTTCTAACACCGGGCACATGACAATATCATTTAAATCTCATTTGTAGTAGGAACTTCAACCACTACAAAAGGGATCACCCAAAAGCTATGGCAAATCTTTGCTTGATCGGGCGCAACCTCACAAGAGAGGGCCCACCATAAAAGGGAATAAATATTCTCTCTCCGTATTTTTGAACCGGGGCGAGATCTCAAATAGTAGAACTTTAACCACTTGAACTATCCACATAACGAGTTGTTGGAATTTGAAACCGCGTAAACCACGTAATACATCTGCGGCGAAATAAGCGGTTCACCAACAACGAACACGTAATTGCAAAATTGAATGCGTATAAACATAAAGAAAACCTTCTGATGGCAAATGCATATATTTCTACTACTATGGTATCCACGTAATCCCCAATCACGGACTTGCACGGATTTGCCAACATTGAATCCCGAGATGAATTTGCTAGGAAAATTCTAACTCTAAATCTTATGGAGAGAATAATGAATTAACGTTGTTTGTGAATTCTCAAGAGTTCATATATATAGGAAGACTAGAACTTAAATCTTAAGTTAACTTTGATTAGGAAATAAAATCCTAATCTTATAAAATAAATCTCATGTATATCAAATCTCTACGTTTGATTCCATATATATTAAATCTTATAATAATATTCCATATACTATTATTGGGAATCCTATTTAATTAAATCGATTTAATTTAAACATTAATAATAATTAATTCTAAATTAATCTATTATTAATTAATTCTCCATAAATTAAATATTAAATCCAATATAACATTTAATCAATCAACTATAATCCGTAAAAGGGAACTACTTGTTGTGTGACCCATAAGCCCTCATATATCGAGCGATTAGTCAAATTAACGGTCTTAATTGAACCCTAGACAATAAATCAGATATTCTCAATATATGAAGTGCGTTCTGGCGTGCAACTACACATAAGCTGAAACATAAGGCTATTACGATTTCCTCTTTTCATTCGCGAATACTCGATTAAGTCTTGAACATAATGAAATTAATATTCAAATAACTTAATCATATTATCTCTAATCACTAATTGATCATGTATGTCACACTTAGCCACAAAGTCTAAGTTGACGTGCATCAGCCGATGATTTAGATTCAATTATGATGATAAGATGAGTATTCTCTCTAAATCCACTTTGAGGAATGAATCCTATTCTTGGCTCAACTACCACGCACATACACTTCGTGATGAACCCAATTCAAGCCATATCTACCCATAGGCGGGTGCAAGCATCGGTCGTGGTCAAAGTTCATCACTCCACACACTTTCGTCGTATTGACCTCAAGTCGAAGGAATATCGCGTCGCTCCCACTAACCGAGACACCCGTGAACACATATAGTGGAAATACATCAAACGGTTTCTCGGATGGGTATGTCAATACCCTCTAAGGTATTTGTGCATCCATCATGAGATACCTAGTATCTCATAGTAAGTAAGATCATACTACACTCTCTAAGAGTATGATCGGATCGCACAATCTCCATTGCATCATCAATATCCCATTCTTGATGATCCTTGATCGGGGCCATTTGAGAATCATGCTTAAATCATCATCGAGTTCTCACAACCTCAATGGCAATGAAATGACTCATGGAAACACTGCGTGAATAAATTCAAACAATCAAACATAATATTCAAACAAGTGTATTGCCATACATTAATATTATATGAACTATAATATTAAATCAAACTGAATATCATCGAGTATTATGTCCTTACAATAGATTGTCTCTAGGACACTAACACTAACAATCTCCCACTTAGACTAGAGTCAATCACTGCGTATCTAACGCTGAGACCATCAAATGTCTAATGTGTACATGAACACTCGGTGTTTTTGGTGAAAGGATCTGCCAAATTAAATATGTGGGAATATGTTTTAATTCGATTTCTCCTATCGTTATGATCTCCCGGATCAAATGATAAGCCTGAGTACATGCTTCTTTCTGTTTGTTGATCTCGGTTCCTTTGCTTGCGCATTCGCACCAACATTGTCTTATCTGACTTTATTAGACAAGCGACACTCGGAACTACCTCTAGTTCTCTTAAGAACTATAAAATCTGATCGGCCTCCTTGAGGCCTCTCGATCTGACAATGTCTTCAACTTGGTTGTTGAATCTGCGGTCGACTTGCTTGGAACTATTCCAAATGACCGCCTCACCATTGAGAGTGAAATGTAACTTGACTGTGATTTGTAATCATCACACACTACAAAAAACGCGCATTTTACCGACGGAAATTAGCGACGGTTACAAAAATTGTCGCAAATAGCGATGGTTTTCACGACGATTCTGGTCAAATGGTCAAAAGTCAACAATTTTAGTAATGATCTACAGAAGAAAAAGTAAATAAATAAATAACGATTTTAGCTATGGTTTTAGCGACATTTTGGTCTAATCCCTTTAGCGACGGTATTAGCGACGGTTTTTGCGATGGATTTAGCGACGGTTTTAGTTACGGATTAGCGACGGCTTTTTTTTTTTTTAATTTAATTTTTTTAAAATATTAATTATGTATTTTTTTTTTAATGTTTCAGGATTATACAAGATTTTTTAATTGTTGTTAATGCACCGTATATTTAATTTATAGTCACTTGGAGAAGAGTTCCACCTGACCGTAGTCAGATCTATTTCGAGGAGTTTACGGTATAAAATTTAATTCATAGTATATTTAAATATATATATTGACTAAAAGTAGTACTTGTTTAAATAGAAAATAGTACTTATTTAAATGAAGGTATTACTTGTTAAATGAAAAAAATATTACTTAAGTTTAAATAGAAATGTAGTACTTGTTTAAATAGAAAAGTAGTACTTGTTTAAATGAAAAGTAGTACTTGTTTAAATAGAAAAGTAGTACTTGTTTAAATAGAAAAATAGTACTTGGTTAAATGAAAAGTATTACTTGTTTAAATTAAAAGTATTGTTTAAATAATAGAAAGTATTACTTGTTTAAATGAAAGGTATTACTTGTTTAAATGAAAAGTATTACTTGTTAAATGAAAAGTATTACTTGTTTAAATAGAAAGGTAGTAGTTGTTTAAATAGAAAAGTAGTACTTGTTTAGATGAAAAGTAGTACTTGTTTAAATGAAAAGTATTACTTGTTTAAATAGAAAAGTATTACTTCTTTAAATAGAAAAGTAGTACTTGTTTAAATGAAAAGTAGTACTTGTTTAAATGAAAAGTATTATTTGTTTAAATGAAAGGTATTACTTGTTTAAATGAAAAGTAGTACTTGTTAAAATGAAAAGTAGTACTTGTTTAAATGAAAAGTAATACTTGTTTAAATGCAAAAATATTACTTGTTTAGAAAAGTAGTACTTGTTTAAATAGAAAAGTATTACTTGTTTAAATTAAAAGTATTACTTATGTAAATAATAGAAAGTATTACTTGTTTGAATGAAAGGTATTACTTGTTTAAATAAAAAATATTACTTGTTAAATGAAAAGTAGTACTTGTTTAAATGAAAAGTATTACTTGTTTAAATAGAAAAGTATTACTTGTTTAAATAGAAAAGTAGTACTTGGTTAAATGAAAAGTAGTACTTGAATAAATTAAAAGTATTGTTTAAATAATAGAAAGTATTACTTGTTTAAATGAGAGGTATTACTTATTTTAGTGAAAAGTATTACTTGTTAAATAAAAAGTATTACTTGTTTAAATAGAAAAGTAGTAGTTGTTTAAATAGAAAAGTAGTAGTTGTTTAAATAGAAAAGTATTACTTGTTTAAATAGAAAAGTAGTACTTGTTTAAATAGAAAAGTAGTAGTTGGTTAAATGAAAAATATTATTTGTTTAAATTAAAAGTATTACTTGTTTAAATAGAAAGTATTGCTTGTTTAAATGAAAAGTAGTACTTGTTTAAATAGAAATTATTAATTGTTTAAATAGAAAGTAGTACTTTTTTAAATAGATAGTAGTATTTGTTTAAAAAAATGAATTTTTAGGACATATACAATTTTAAAAGAATATAATCATTTATTTATAATTTATAATATAAAAAAGTATATATAATTAGTATTTTAAAGATTATTAGATATTTAAATTAAATAAATGAAATAAAAAAATTTAAAAAAAGTGTAAAAAAAACGAATTAAAAATAAATAAATTAATATGTTTTAATATAATACAATTTAATTTAAATTTATAAATAAATAAAAAATAAAAATTATTATATTAAAATGTGGTTAAATCATTAAATTAGATAATTGAAATAAATGATTTAATTTTTTTTTTTAAAAACGATTTTTAGGACATATAGAATTAATTTCATTAAGTAAACGCAAGAAAGTAAGTGCCCGAGCGGTTTGATCCCCTCTCAGGCGCCCACAGGTCCTGTGTTCGGTCCCCCTTGGGAGCGAAAATTTGCCTCATCTAATTGGGAGGCTGTGTAGCTTATATATGATATGCTTGGTGGTTGGGTTTGACATGGTCCGTGGTTCGGTGCCCACCTGGACGCCCCCTGGGCTCGGGTTCGAACCACCGTGAGCCATTTTTTTTCGTAAATTCACGCTTTAGCGAAGGATTTAATAATTTTTTTTAAATTATTAAAAAAAAAAATCGTAAAAACCGTCGCTACGGTTAGCGACCCTCGATTCAACATCAGATTTTTTTCCGTCGCCAAAACCGTCGCTAATGTTGTTAGCGACGGTTTTTTCCGTCGCTAAAACCGTCGTTAAACCCCGTCTTTTTTTGTAGTGACAGTCGAATTGGAAACTTGTGTCAGCATAACCAGTCACTACTAGTTCTGACTGTCCACCATAGACAAGGAAACATTCTTTAGTTTGTCTGAGATACTTCAGAATGGTCTTGACAACAATCCAGTGAGACTCACCCGGATTCTGTTGGTATCTACCAGTGATGTTGATAGCGTAGGCCACGTTTGGCCTAGTGCAAGTCATAGCGTACATGATTTACCAAATTGCATATGCACATGAGACATCTTTCATGTGCTTGATATCAGCTTCAATAGAAGGACAATCCTTCTTTGATAGCTTTATCCCATGATTTGCCAATAGAGATCCTCTCTTAGAGTTCTTCATCGCAAAATGCTTCAACACCTTGTCTATATGGGTGGACTGTGACAGCCTCAATATCTTCTTGGATCTATCCCTGTGGATCTTGATCCCTAGGATTTAGCAGGCTTCACCAAGACCCTTCATCATGAAGGTCTTTAACAACAAATCTTTAACGGACTGCATTAACGAGATATTGTTTCCCAAAATCAATATGTCATCGACATACTCGATTATGAAAATAATATTCTTCCCGCTGCGTTTACGATAAACTCAAGGATCTTTCGAGTTTCTAATGAAGTCAAAAGACTTGATATCTTCATCAAATCGGATATTCCAACTCCTAGAAGCTTGCTTCAATCCATAAATGGATCATTTAAGCTAGCGTACTAGATTAGAATTTAGCTTAGATATAAAACCTTCCGGTTGAGTCATAAACACTTCCTTATCAATGTTTCCATTGAGGAATGTTATTTTGACATCTATCTGCCAAATCTCATAATCAAAGTGTGATGCCATCGCAAGTAAAATTCGAATGGACTTGATCTTTGCAACTGGTGAGAAGGTCTAGTCACAGTCAGTGCTTTCGCATTGACTATAACCCTTCGTTACCAACCTAACTTTGTAGGTTTATACTTTGTCATTTGCACCAGTCTTACACTTGAAGACCCAATCGCAACATATGGGTCTAACCCCTTTAGGCAACTCAACCAAGTCCCAAACTTGATTGGTGTACATCGAGTTCATCTCGGATTTCATGGTTTCATGCCACTTCCCTGAATCAATATCTGATATTGCTTCAGAATAAGTATTAGGATCGTCCTTATCTGGTATGTCCATATTATCGAATTCCTCCAAGAGGTAACTGTATCTAATGGGCGGATTACGATTCCTGATTGAGTTACGGAGTTGTGGTTGTGCAGGCTGTATATTCTGATTGTGAAAATTTTGTGTTGCATCGATTTCATCAATGTCCGGAGAGTCCTCAAGAGCTACACTTTTAGATACCTCTTGGGCGGGAGTTTGAACTATGTTGTTCTCATTCAGCCCACTTGGAGGTTCTTGCACTGACAAAAGCATACTCGATTACGCTCTCCTTTGGTGAAAAGACAATCACCTAGTGAAAGACTCCCACCATGAAAGTTGTTGAATGCTCCCACTGATTCCTTGTCATGTTGCTTTGACAAGATATCAGTCTCTTTGTTAATTTGTGGTTCTTGAATTTCTTCAAGTTCTATCAGCTTACGACCTTGTTCCTTAAAGACATAGTCTTCTTGAGGAACTTAGTGCCTTTTAAAACAATCACCGATTGCTTCTCGGTGGATAAAGTAATATCCTTTAGTTTCCTTAGGATATCCCACAAAGTAACCCTTTTCACCTTTAGATTCAACTTGTCGGTAAGCATTCCTTTTTTTACAATCAGGCAACCCCATTGTTTGATATGTATAAAAGTTGGCTTCTTGCCACACCATAATTCATATGGTGTATGCTCAACCGATTTAGATGAAATCCTATTCAGAATGTGGATTGAGATTTATAACGCGTATCCCCATAAGAATATCGGAAGAGAGTATAAGATCATCATGGACCTCACCATGTCTAACCAGGTTCGGTTTCTCCTCTCTCGACACACGTTCATCGAGGTGTTAGGGAGGAATCCATTATATTTGGATTCTATGTGACTTCAAATGTCGAGAGAATTCATTGCTAAAGGTATTCACCTCCTCGATCGATTGAAGAGTCACGATACTCTTTACCAAGTTGCTTCTCTACTTCAGCCTTAAATTCTTTGAATTTCTCAAAAGATTCGAATTTGTGTTTCATAAGATACACGTATCCGTATCTTGAGAAATCATCAGTAAAAGTGATGAAGTATCCGAAGTGACCCCTAGCTAGAGTGGACAATGGTCCACAAACATCGTTGTAGCTCGACTCTAGAACTTCTTTAGCATGCACCCCTTTCCCAGAAAAGGATCTGTTGATCATCTTGCCCATGAGATAAGATTCACAATCTCTATAAGACTCACAGTCGAATGGGGTTAAGTAGTCTAACTTTCTTAATCTTGCAATTCTTTTCTCATTTACATGATCAAGTTCTACAATGTCATAAGTAAGTTAGGTTTTCATGATTACTAAGTTTGAGTCTTTTATTTTGTATATTAAGAACATCATATCCATAATGCAACAAATACATGTTGCGAGTAATAGAAAGAACTAGATGATTATCATTAAGTTCTAATCTAAAACCAAAGGGTAAGTCTAACACATAAGTCCCCACACGTTCAATTAGCAACTCTTGCTTCATTTCCACGTGTAAGACGACTTCACCCGCCCTAACTGTCCTAAGACACATGAACCCCTTCACATTCGTACAAATGTGAGAGTCACATCCGGTATCTAATACCAAGCAGTTAGCGTTATTAGTGGACATGTTTATCTTAATAACAACCACACACGTTCTAGTGCTAGAAGCACTTAGTGCCTTCTTTTCAGCAACCAGAACCTTATAATCCTTCTTTCAGTGTCCTCTAATGCTTACAGTAGAGGTACACATCCTTAGTTACCCACTCATTTCCTTTTGAACACCATCTTAATGATAGTGAACTCAAAAGTCTTGAGCACGTTGTGAAGTTCTGGCATGGTCGCATCCGTCTTATTCATAATTTAGTTCATAATGAAGCTGAAATATGAATTCGGGAGCGACTGGAGGATAGCATAAATGAAAACGTTGGTCCTTTAGCTCAATGCCTAAATTACCAAGTTTCTCAATTATGCCTATCATCATTAGCACATGAGGTGAAATCTTCTCTTCTTTAACTAACCGACATCTGAACAGATCTCTCATCACTTCATAAATCTCGAATGAGATTGAGAATCAAAGAGATCCTTCAGATGCTTGAGCATATGGAAGGGATCCATTTTCTCATGTTGCCTATGCAATTCGGGAGTTATGCCGAGCAACATCACACACTGAGTCTGGAAGCATCCTTTTGATGCTTATTCTGAGCTGCTACGTCAAAAGTGGCTGCCTCAGGGAACCAGATGCAGGGGTAACCGGGATTGACGTGTCCAACACGTACTCAATCTTTTCTTGCCTTAGCACCAAACACATGTTTCGGTGCCAGTCCAGAAAATTTGGCCTAACCAATTTTGTTTGTTTCCAAAACACATCTCAATAACAGTTATACGTTTCAACTAATCAAGAGAAATAAAATAAAACGAGAATTAAACACATAATTCCTATGATCAATATTCAGCAATCAAAATAAACATGACCTTTCTTTTGTGTTTATTTTGTCTCTATTATTTTCACATACTTAACGACCTCATCGGAAAAGTACAAATTTATATCAAATATAAATTATAATGGACTAGGATCCACATTACTACTATCATAATCTCAGCGAGGGCTGATCATTACAATAGCATAACTGGTAGGTCTCCAAACCAATTGCAAAACTGCAATTCCTAGTTTGTCGAACCTAGTTCGACTGATGTCCCTTACCCTTTGTTCCCCGCGAGGCTAGCGAAATAAAGTTAAGTTGGTTTACAACCATCAAGCGGCGACATTATATGTCCCTATAAAAGTCCCATTAGATGTAGATCCGAGCAAAAGACGAGGGTCTTTAAGTACTCATTGGAACGAAATCTCCGGTTTACTTTTCATTTTGATGGAAGACATCTTATCAAATTAATGAGAAAACTATATTTTAGTGAGGAACATTTTAAATGCGGGGTATTAATTGATTAATCGAGATCCAACATGTTAATCTACATCACATTTGAGCAATTATTGGGTGCCGCCTACCCAAACATGATTTACACGGACTAACATTTATATGGGCACCGTCTACCCAAACAATAATACGGTCCGACAATTATTGGGCGCCGCCTACCCAAACAATTACAATACGGACTATAAACGCGTTAACAGAATATGAAACACGTTGACCAAGTGAGAATTAATAATTCGTTTAATTTTCTAAACTAGAATTTTAAAATTATGTTTAACAATTAAATTCATTATTAATGTTAGCTTTTAATTAATACAATTAATTAAGTCTGTCATTAGTCCAACTAATACGTTTTATTAAAACCCAAATTTTATTAATTCTAACAAATTAAATCCGATTTAATTTTTAATTAACAAATATAGAAATTTTCGGTGTAATTTAAAATTAAAACGGAGGCTGTTTTGAAATTCAATTTGCAAAACAGCCCTCCCTTATCACTGTCCGGATATCACCTTCTAATCGGGACAACCGAAAAACCCACAATTTCAACCATCCATCACAATTATTCCAATGAATCATAGCAATAGTCAAATTGGAATCCAATTCTTATCAAGTGTTCGAAATGGTCCAACCAAAACGAACAAACTGGCCCATAATCAAAACACACAAATCTGTACAGAAATTGTGTTTCAATCGGAGAAGACAAGCGGCGCGTGCGAATCGAGTCGCAGCCGCCGCTACTTGCGCGGGCGACTCGTCGCTGCAGCCAAGTCAGAACGCACATCGGGACTAGTACGGTGGTGCGTCGCGCGTTTCACTCTAAACGAAAACGGTACACATCCCGTCAAAATAGATCGGTGATCACGAGAACGAAAGGGCGACGCGGTGGTGTTTCGCCATGAAACCCATTGCCCCCGGGTTTGTTCGATGAATCAAAAATCGAAACAGGGACGCCGCCGCTTGGGACGAAGAAAAGAAAAACGCGACAAACACCACTTGAATCGCCGCGATTGAGGTTGCGCCGTCGCGGGTCAAACCAGTTGGGTATCGCTTCGATGCTGCATCACACGGGCATCGCGATTACCAGCGTTACGCCGCCGACTCGAGCGACGCCGCGGATGCATACGGTGAACGTGAAAGGGCATCGGACGGAGGCGCAGCGAAGAGGGAGAAGAGGGTTTCAGAAAACCCTAATCTGGGCAAGTGGAAGGGACGAAACCGATGGTCAACACCAAAGTGTGGTTTTAAGCAATAAAACACACGCCCACAATAAAACAAGCATACATGGTGCGGTTTGGTCACACACGATCAGCCGCACCAACGTTTTATTAAAAAAATAAAAAATATAAAACCAAATCAATTAGCAATTAATCAAGAGCCTGAAGCTCTGATACCACTGTTGGAATTTAGAAGCGTAAACCGTAATCATGCGCGTGAAATAAGCGATTCACCAACAATGAACAACGTAATTGCATAATTGAATCGTATAAACGTAAAGAAACCTTCTGATGGCAAACGTCGACGCATATTTCTCTCTTATGATATCCACGTAATCCCCAATCGAACTTTGCCTTGAATTTGCGGCGTTGAATCCCAAGATGAATTTCTTTAGGAAAATTCTAACTCTAAATCTTATGGAGAAATAATGAATTAACGTTGTTTGTGAATTAAAGAAATCCATATATATAAGGAAGACCCGAACTTAAATCTTAAAATAACAGGATTAGGAAATAAAATCTCTAATCTTATAAAATAAATCTCTTAGATTTATTTCTCATATATAAAATCTCTCAGTTTAATTCCCATGTATATCAAATCTCTCTGGTTTGATTCCATATATATTAAATCCTATAATAATATTTCATATATTATTATTGGGAATCCTATTTAATTAAATTCAATTTAATTTAAACATTAATAATAATTAATTTCTAATTAATCTATTATTAATTAATTCTACATAAATTAAATATTAAATCCAATTTAACATTTAATCAACCAACTATAATCCGTAAAAAGGAACTACTTGTTGTGTGACTCATAAGCCCTCATATATCGAGCGATTAGTCAAACTAACGGTTTTAATTGAACCCTAGACAATAAATCAGACATTCTCGAATATATGAAGTGCGTTCGCGAAAGCGTGCAATTATCTGTAACTGAAACATGGACTATTACGATTTCCTCCTTTCATTCGCGAATACTCGATTAAGTCTTGAACATGATGAAGTATCTATTCAAATAAATTAATCATATTATCTCTAATCACTAATTAATCATGTATGTCACACTAAGTCTAAGTTGACGTGCATCGGCCGATGACTTAGATCCAATTATGATGAGAAGATGAGTATTCTCTCTAAATCCACTTTGAGGAATGAATCCTATTCTTGGCTCAACTACCACGCACATGCACTTCGTGATGAACTCAATCCAAGTCATATCTACCCATAGATGGGTGCAAGCGTCAGTCATGGTCAAAGTTCATCACTCCACACATGTCGTGCGTATTGACCTCAAGTCAAAGGAGTATCACATCACTCCCACTAACCGAGACACCCGTAGACACATATAGTGGAAATACATCAAACGGTTTCTCGGATGGGTATACTAATACCCTCTAAGATATTTGTGCATCCATCATGAGATACCTAGTGTTGGGATATTTTAGTTTTGATTAATTATGCCAAAACATTATCAACTTGTGTTTTTGAAGCTAATTTACAGATAACAAGTTAAGGGGGAACGCAAGAACAAATTGAGGGGGAACTCACGAAATCAAACGTAGATGATCGAGATCAAACGAAATCTGCCAGACGAGTCGTGATCGAATCGGATGAAATCGATGAGTTTTGGAATCAACTCGATGAGTCAAGGCAACCGTCGGAAGAAAAGAAAAGTTGCCACCGATGATCGGGATGACCCGATGACTTTATCAAGAGGAGGTTGCGATCGGAAGAGGAGCAGATGAGATCGACGAGATCGAGCATGCTAACTCGAGATATGCAACCGATGTTCTAATCACGTAGATAAACCGATATCAACTGATGCTATAATCGATCGACATCGGAGTCGATCGATTAGGGCGAGAAGAAATCGGATATCGAAACCGTAAATCTACATACCGATCGGTGTAGAAGAAATCGTAAGAGAAGTCATCCGATGTCATATTCACTGAGAATCAAATTCTATCATGATGATCGCTATCTGAAAAGCAGCGAATTTAGGGTCGGTTGCTACGAAGTCGAAAAGTCAACTCAGTCAATTGAGTGTCAAGATGTCTCGATGAGGAAGGTCCGTTGAAGAGAAGTCCTACTGAATCAAGAATCCAGTCCAAGGAAGCTGAGTTTGAAGAAGGTTGAGGATCGGATAATCTGAAGAATATAACCGTTAGATTAAATTTGGCGTGGACCAATGAGAGGAAGGCGACCACCACGAAAAAAAGGCTGCAAAAAGCTACGAGAATAGTATGGATTTGAATATTCTTTAGTTGGATGGAGTAACATTCAAATCCACCTATAAATCTGATTCTTCCTTCATTATTCGTTGTGGAAGTGTGGAAATGTGTGAAAAACACCATTGAAGCTCTGAGCCAAATCATCTAGCCTTTCCACCATAGAACCACGAGCAAAAACACACGTATATTCAAAAAGTGTTCTACCCTAGATCTAAGCACAAATCTTTATATCTAGCTTAGAGAGATTTTCCCATCCTTAGCATTGATGCTAAACAAATGTAAGGGAAAATCTCAACCTAGTTGGAAACCAAACAAACCTTACCCAAATCAGTCGGATAAGTTTGTAGGTGAGTGTGAACTCGGTAAACATCTAGCAATCCCGAAAGGGAGGGTAGGCAATCCCGTGAGGGAGATAAGTCCCGTTTGAGTGTGAACTCGGTAAACATATGTTGGGTGTTGGACTAACACGTTAAACTAAGTCCAGTCGGTTAAGTTGGTGCCCCTGATGATAGGGAAGAGTGGATGTAGGAGTTGGACTCCGAACCACTATAAAATCGTGTGTTCTTTACTGCTTTATGTTCTTACTTTCCATATCTCATAGTAAGTGAGATCATACTACACTCTCGAAGAGTATGATGCAGATCGCACACCAATCTCCATTGCATCATCAATATCCCATTTTTGATGATCCTTGATCGAGGTCATTTGAGAATCATGTTTAAGTCATCTGAGTTCTCACAACCTCAATGACAGCAATGACTCATGGAAACACTTGCATGAATAAATGTAAACAATCAAACATAATATTCAAACAAGTTTGTTGTCATACATTAATATTAAATGAACTATAATATTAAATCAAACTGAATATCATTGAGTATTATGTCCTTACAATAGATTGTCTCTAGGACACTAATACTAACACGAGTTGCATGGTGCACTTGGTGCATACAATACTTTGTCATAAATAAATGTTTGTGAACAAAAATCATAAAGTTCTAAAGTGCGTGAACTAAAGTAAATTATAAAAATTAAGAATCTTTATCAAATTTGAACAAACCTGACGGGTTAATTGTATTTTTAATTTCATAGAAATTATGTCATTTCAATTTTGGTCTATAATTATAAAATTAATATAGTGCATTTATGACGACGGGATCAAAACTGCTTCAAATAATGTTGGGCTCATTTTTATTTTTTTTAATAAGATAATCAATTACAATAGTTTACTAAGATAATCGATTATAATAGTTCTTTTTATCATTGGGCACATGATATATTTTTTTCATCTTGCTATAGACTGAAACCACAACCACCACAAGAGGGAGATCACCTGAAACCGTAACTCAAAATCTCAATCGATCATCCATGATCGAAACCATAATCATCACAAGAGGGGACCACTGATAAGAGGAACCACCATAAGAGAGAATAAAATTTCTCTCTCGGTGTCTCCAACCCCAAATATTGAGATCTTAAGTAGTGAAGCCCTAACCACACTTTACTTGAGCTCATCTATTTTGAATTCTCTAGAAAAAGAAAATCCCAAAACTTTTAAGCTCTTTTTTTGTTTTGAAAAAAAAATGATTCTAAGCCTAAAAATGTACTAATTTTTATAGGAACTTATGTTTGTATTTGACGTAAATAAAAATTAACTAACAAATAACAAGGGATTAATAAGTACATGCATTTTCGGAACAACATTTCTAGGGGACCATAAATCTAACATTTCCGACTTTGACCTTACTCAATTTTGTTTATTAATCTAGAGAAACTCTCTTCTTATTAACTGATTAAAATAAAAATATCATGGGGTAGGTCTCCTGTGAAACCCGTTCATTTTAAAATTTGTTATATATTTATAGATCTAACCATTCAGTTATCACAACTAATAACATTTTGTAATATAAGTTCTACCATTTTGTTATTACGAGTTTACGACTAATACACCGTTATAATATAAGTCATACCCTTCGATATCACAATCAATACTCATTTTATAGTAATAAGTTATACACTTCAATTATCACGACTAATACCCTTTATTAAAATAAGTCATACCTTTTATCCAATTTCATAGATCCCTTATGTGAAACTTATTCACACTATACTCTGTCAAATTAGAATTCATTAATATACCATATATAATGAAAAAGTCAAGGCAAAGTATAGGGTGAACAAGTTTCACGGTGAAACTGGTTAAGGAGTGTAACTTATATTACTAAAGAGTGTGACTTTTTACTATAAAGGGTATTACTCATAAAAGTGAAGGGTGTGAATTATATTATAGCAGAGGGTATCGTAGTGATAATTAAAATGTGTGACTTATATTACTAAAGGGTGTAACTTATATTACTAAAGAGTATGCCTGTAAAAAAAATAAAAAATTTCACGGTAAACAAATTTCACAGCATACCAACTCAAAAGTCAAAACCGAATTGATGGCCAAAGTACATACAATTTAGATTTGTCTTGACGTAAGTCAATATAGCTTAAATTTGTCTCATAATTTATTTAAAATAAGACAAAAATTCTTATTAGACAGTCTCATATATGAGACGGTATATAAATTAATTAGCACAAATGATTAACACTCTTTCCTTTTAAGATATTAAAGTGGCATGCCCAAATTATACTCGTCTCACCGTGAAACCGTCTCGTGCAAATATGTCTCTTAAAATAATTTTGTTTCACGCAAGAATTTGCATTCCATCGACAATTTATTGATTTGATAATTTTTTGCCGAATTACATAAGTGGATGGTAACCCACTCTAGAAATAAAAAGGAACAAACAGGAGGGTCGATTGCAAGGAATTGGTCCAATCGAACAATTCAATTTCAGATTAAAGATGGCCCTCCCGTACTAGTTGTGTTGTGCCACTCCAGCCATACGTGTTCTGTGCCACTAGATAAAAAATTGGGCCTTTTTGCAAATGGAAATTAGTTAACCTTTGTGATGGCCCATTCCCCTCGCTTCTTAACCAAGAACCGTAGCCTTAGTTTCAAAACGGAAAAATGTCAATTTATGACATGAAATATGGTAAATCTATCAATTTAAGGTATGAAAGAATTTTCTTATCGATTCAGGGTCTGGAAGATAGAAAACTATCAATTCAAGACTTAAAAGATAAAAACTATCAATTTGAGGATCACACATTTTAAGGTCATGTTTGACACTTATATTTCATGTCCTTATTTCGTGTCTTTATTTTTTATTTTTAGGGTTTAGGGTTCATGGTCTAGGGTTTTAGGGTTCATGGTTTAGGGTTTAGGGTTCAGTGTTTAGGTTTTAGGGTTTACAGTTCAGGGTTTAGGGTTTAGTGACAAACATGGTCTTAAAATGTGCAGGCCTCGAATTGACAGTTTCTATCTTTCAAACCCTAAATTGATAGTTTTCTATCTTCTAGGCCTTGAACCTATAGGAAAAAAATTTCAGGCCTTAAATTGATAGGTTTACCATCTTTCAGGCCCTGTATTGATAAAACTCTGTTTCAAAACTGACAATCACGTCTCATCACCTTTCTTGGTCAAATCATATTACTCCCTCGTTCATCCCAAAAGTATGCTCAAATGGTTGAAATAGGTTTTACGAAAACGTAAAATAAGTCTATTTATGAATAACATAATTAATTATAAGTAAAGTATAATGATGAATTGAGTAATTAAGTGACTGTTGGACGATGAAGATAAAAAAAAATTGTGTCCATAAACGTACTTAATCTAACTTTCCGTAAAACATATTTCAGCCCTCTGAGCATACTTTTGGGGAACGGAGGGAGTATTATTCTGTGAAAGGGTATTTTTGCCTTAAAATTTTGTAAGGTTATAAATTATACTACCTCCTTCACAGATTCGTTGTCACATTTACTTTTTATACGCGATTTTACGAATTTCATGTAATTAATTTAGTACATGGAAGAGGGAATTTTTAATCCTAAAAGTTGGTTCTATGGTGCAATTTTTAAAATATAAAAGACTTTAAATTTATAAAATTTTAAATCCACTACCCTAAATTTATTTGGTTGCATTTGCTATGGATTTATGGAAGGATTTTCAATTCATTATTATTTAGATATAAATTAATTGAACAAATAAAATTTTTATACGTATTATTTTTAGAGTGGAGGGAGAAAAAAAAAAATGTATAAGAAAAAAAAAAAAAAAGGGAAAGCAAGCAGAAAGATTCTTTTTTTTTTTATCTGTAAAATAATTTATTATTAAAAAATAGGTATAGAAAGTACCCGAATGTTATAAGGGTTTTTACATAGAACAACCAATTACCATTTTAGGATTGGCTAACCAATCATTAATCGAGAATCTAGAAGACACCTGATCTTTTACAATCAATCAACTTCACACTCTAACCTTGAGTTCTTCTATCATTTTGCCACCAAAAAATTAAGTACTCCTAAAAATTACATCATTTCTCTCATGGGCGGATCCAGAATTCATTGGTGAGGTGGACTGAAAAGTAAACATTTCTTATATTCATTTCAATTATGTCGTAAACAACTTTAGTAAAATTAGTTAATAAAAGAACATGTATATATATATATATATATATATTTTTAAAAATCTCCTCTATATAAAACATCAGACAATCTCCAAGTAAATCATCCACATCTTGTTGTTGGGGAACGTCTTGCCCGGATCTATTCGAGGTGTAATTTAAATAAACAATTTACTACTAGCATGAATTAACCTATTAATTCAAATAGCAAATAACCAATAACATACATGTGTACAACATATTCACGTAAAATCCTACACATGCGGAATCTAGGAATTTACACGAATCTTACCCTTGAAGAGACAACTGTTGAGACGATGGAAGTGATCAACCAAAGTGCCTTCTCAAGTATTCCCTTTAGCCCTTGCTCGTTATCCGGTGGAAGATACTCACGAACAATTATAGTAAAGGAACAAAGAAAAAATATGTTGCACCACATTTGTGGATTTCTAATTTTTCCAAGACTGAAATTGTATTGGATGAAAAATTCTCAAGTATTCCCTTTAGCCTTTGCTCGTTATCCGGTGGAAGATACTCACGAACAATTATAGTAAAGGAACAAAGAAAAAATATGTTGCACCACATTTGTGGATTTCTAATTTTTCCAAGACTGGAATTGTATTGGATGAAAAATTCATCCACTATTTATAACAATGAGGGGGGGGCAAAAATTTTAGGGTTTTGTGAGATATGGAAATTTCTTTGTATCTTCCCTAATATATAATCTTGAATATATCTCATATATTCTATTTTCCATAAATAACTTCCCACAAGAATTTCCCTTTATTTTCTTACTCATTATTTTCTAAAATTAACCCAAAAAGTCAAAGTCAAAGATTCTTTAATTTATGAGATAATCTTGTATTCCAAGAATACTTGTCTTCCATAAAATTTTTCCAAGAAAATCTTATTCTTTCTTAAGGAAAAAATACGCAACAATATTTTTCTTTTATTTTAATCACATTTTCATTAATGGGCTCATGTTGGGCTACTTGAGAGGTCTTTGGGAGAATAAGATTGGACCTCCCAATGGGCTCTGAATTTCAATATTGAGCCAAAATATTATTCAGCCCATTAATATTAATTTATTCCACTATAAAATTAATATTGCAATATCCATCTTAATCCATATTACGATAATATGGCTCCCGGTTATTATTTCTCGTGTTTAAGATTATTTTGTCCATTAATTAATTAAGCCACTGAAAAGCTTTATATTAATTAATATCTTATTCCTTGGAGTAAAGACAACTCAATATTATTATCCATACCAGAGACAAATCAAACAAGACTTTCCTTGCACACGTTTCTCTGTATTAAATCTTAGCAATTGTCATGTAATTAAGAATATTGCCCAAAATACAAAGTATATAATCGTTGTCTGATTCTAAACCCAACATAGATCAAAGCAATAAATATTAATTACACACAATCCTATTTAAGTGACAAAGATTAAGAAATCAACAACCACTGAGGTCTAATTCTTCATCTCGTAAGTCAGTACGGAAGAATTTATCCTCTCTGTAGGTCCGCTTCAGTGCTTCATGTTGGGGAATTAATTGCCCGGATCTATTCGGGATGAAATTTAAATACAAATTTAATTCTACAATTATTACTAGCATGAATTAATCCTATATTAATTCAAATAATAATTCCAACAACAATCATGCATATAAACAATGCACGTAAATCCTACGCATGCGGAATATCTAGGAGCTAACATGAACATACCTCCTGACGAGACAACCATTGAGAAGATGAGTAACTATTTCAACAAACAAACTCAAAGAGTCTTCTCAAGTATTCCCATGTCCTTGCTTGATAATCCGGTGGAGGATTCCCACAAACAATTAACAAAAGGAAAAAATAAAATTATGTTGCACCACCTTTGTGGATTTCTGATTTTCCAACTCATGGAACTGTGTTGGGGATAAAACAATCATCCCCTATTTATAAGCATAGAGGTGGTCGAGATTTTTGGCAAAATTGGATAAGGAAGATCTTTTAATACTTGTGCAAGAAGTAATCTTGAATATATCCAATATATTCTCTTTCCCATAAATAAATTTTCCACAAAAATCTTATCCCTTATAAATAGGTCATTTTCGAAAATTTAGGGAATAAAGAATCAAGATTTGATTTTCTTGAATTTATAAGATAATCTTGTATTCAAAGAATACTTATCTGTTTCCATAAAATCTTTTCAAGAAAAATCAAGAAATTTTTTCATTTTCTTTTATCCCTATATTTCGAAAATATTGAAAAAATAAGCAACAATAATTTCTTTTATTTTAATTACTCTTTTCAGTTATTGAACTTTATATTGGGCTACTTGAGAGGCCTTTAGGAGAATTAAGATTGAACCTTCTAATGGGCTCTGAATTATCAATATTGAGCCACAATATTATTTAGCCCATTAATATTAATTTACTCCACTATAAAATCAATATCGCACTATCCATCTTAACCCATATTATGTTGGGGTTATACTGGAAAGTATGTTTTTACTTTGTATAACCAAACTGAATTTCTGTCTTATTTACTGAAATAAATTATTTATCACTGATGCTTTAAATATCATTGAATGTTACATATATTTACTGCATAATTGTTCAATAAAAAGTACGTGTTACATTGTAGTTAATTTAGTGATACCAGATCATAGAAGATTAAATTAACAGTCCCTTGTAACTAAAAGTACGCTGTTCACGACCTAGATGGAAATGAACAAAGCATCGTGAAAGGTTGAAGTGTAAGGCTCAGATTGGTTTGTCTTGACCAAGAGATTACACTAGTGCATGACTGATGCACTGAATAGGACCTACAGGAGGATAAATTCTTCAGCACTGAATTAGGAAGAATTAGACTTCAGTGGTTCGTTATTTCTTAATCTTCGTCCCTTAAATAGGATCGTGTGTGGTTAGTAATTATTGCTTTGACTTATGATGGGTAGAGAATCAATGAGATTCAATACTTTATATCTTGGGCAATATTACTGGTCACATGCGATTGCTAAGATTTAATACGAAGAATCGTGTGCGAGTACGCTCGTTTGATTTGCCCCCTTGGGAGGTTCATAACATTTATCATACCAAATCTTGCAAGTGGAATTTGTTTTCGGTATGGATAATAATGTTGAACCGTTCCTTGACCAATGACAAAAGATATTAATTAATGGGAAGCTATTTCAGTGGCTTGAATTAATTAATGAGCTAGATAATCTTAAACACTAGAAATAATAACCGGGAGCCATATTAACAATAATATAGGTTAAGATGGATAGTGCAATATTAATTATGTAGTGGGATTAATTAATATTTATGGGCTTGAATAATATTGTGGCTCAATATTAGATATTCAAAGTCC
This sequence comes from Stenogyne calaminthoides, assembly GCA_037126765.1. Taxonomy (NCBI): domain Eukaryota; kingdom Viridiplantae; phylum Streptophyta; class Magnoliopsida; order Lamiales; family Lamiaceae; genus Stenogyne; species Stenogyne calaminthoides. The sequence goes on along the minus strand of JBBCBC010000009.1, from coordinate 27,504,835 downwards.
ATTAGAAGGTCCAATCTTAATTCTCCTAAAGGCCCCTCAAGTAGCCCAAAGATAATGTCCAATAACTGAAAACTGTGTTTAAAATAAAATAAATTAATGTTGCTTATTTTTCCAAAATTTTCGAAAAAAATAAAGGAAGAAAGAGAAAAGATTTTCTTGGAAAGATTTTATGGAATATGTATTCTTGAAATACAAGATTATCCCATAAATTAAAGAAAAGTCAAAGATCCTATTTCTTCCCTATTTATTGGGAAATTTTCGAAAACCCCTTAATATGAGGAGGTAGGATTTTTATGGAATATTTTAATTATGGAGAAAATAATATATTGGATATATTCAAGATTTCTTGGAGATCAAGAAAAAGATTTTCCCATCTTATTCCTAGGGTAAAAATCGTCCACCACCTAGTATTATAAATAGTGGATGAATTTTTCATCCCCAAGTGCAATTCCATGTGTTGGAAAAATTAGAAATCCACAAAGGTGGTGCAACATAATTTTATTTTTCCTTTTGTTAAATTGTTCGCGAGTTCCTACCACCGGATTATTGAACAAGGATAAGGGAATACTTGAGAAGACCTTTTGGTGTGTTCGTATGAACGGAATCCATCTTCTCAACGGTTGTCACTCCGAGAGGTTAGTTCACGTAAACCCGTAGTAATTCTGCATGCGTAGGTTTTATGTGAACTGTTTATATGCATGATTAGTTGTTGAATTATTATTTGAATTAATATAGGATTAATTCATGCTAGTAATAATTGTTAGAATTAAATTTGTATTTATTCATCCCGAATAGACCCAGACAATTAATTCCTCGACAACTTGTATCAGAGCCTCGATTTCGGGCTCTGAATTTTAAATTGTAATTTAATTCATTTTCATTAAATTTGAAATTGGATAGTAGAATTGCTAGATCTTTTTTGCAGGTATCCAATTGTCATGGTATTTGATGAATGTTTATATTTATGCATGCATATAAATTGTGTATTTTTAATTCGATTCGTTCGAATTCGTTTTGCCTCGTGAGAAAATCCACGAGTAGATTAGGATTTGTTTGATTCGTTCAATGTAATAGACTAGTCTAGATCTAGGTTTATTTATTTTTTGTAAATAAATTGTAACCGGATCGAAAACGGAGGCGAAAACGAAGAATTAAAAAGACGGGATCTGGAACCGGGTGCAAGCGGCGTGCATCGCACGTGTTGGGAGATGAATTTTAATAAAGATTTATGATTTTGATTAGATCCCAAAACCCCTGAGTATGACATGTTCAGAATGATCTTAATAAGTTGAGTCAGGATTCAGATTTTAGAATATTCAGGATGTTATCTGCAGAATGTATAGTCAGCAGATATAGTTCAGGATAATTACTGAAGACTCGATGGGATCTTGAGTAACTAAAGACTTCAATGAGAAGACTCGGCAAGACGATCGATTATAAACTACAAAGATTCAGAAGACCCTGAAGACTCAGAAGACTCTGAAGACACAAAGACTGAAGACTGAGAAACTAAAGATCAAGAATACTGAAGGCACAGTAATTACTAAAGAATCAGTGAGGTACTGAATGCTCAGTATGAACCTGAATGTTCTGAGGCACTGAATATATCTATTTGAAGGATGCAATACTGAGAAGATCGCGATTCCTTAGAAAGTTAGATATCTGCCAAGACATTCAAATGCGACAAAAAGGAACTAAGTCGAAGTGTTGTTAAGGTTATATCAAACTCGAGTTTGTAACCAAAAAAAAAGCCGTTGAAGGTGTCTACCTTTAACGGAGACAAAAAGTCAAAAAGAAAAGACAACATTTGCACCATCTTGACACCGACAAAGGACAGGTCTCTGAAAAAAGATGTCAGATGTACAAAAGTTCCAGACTGCAAAAAGTGAAGACCGGCTACATGGAAGGCTATTGCCTAGGAAGTGTTAGGGAGTTTCAAACCCTAAATATAGCCGTTTCACACACCACAAGAGGAACTCACGTTTGTCTCTCCAACGGATAGTTTTCAAGAGTGACCTTGGTGTATGCTATAAATCTTGGTGACCCTCTACATTGTAAGGTTCACGGAAATTTATCACATAACTTAAGAGCTCAAGCTTATTCTTGTAAAAGTTAAAAGCACTTTCGAAAAACTTAGAATTTCCCAAGTGCTTCAATATTGAAGAGAGCTCACTATACTAAGCCTAGCTTGATAAGAATTATCAAAAGCTTAGTCGAGACATCCTAACCCTTTGCATTGTGCTTCATTGTAAAGGATATCTCATCTAGTTGGAAACCAACCAAGAAACCCCAAACCCTTGTGAAGGTAGTTGGAGTGTGTTTGTTGGTGAGAAGTGTTATAAAGAGTTAGTAAACTACGCGGAGTAGTCGAAAAACTCTAGAGGAGAAGTTAGTAAGCTCTGAGGGTAGTCCCGAAAGCTTGTGTGTGATTGAGTAAGTAAACTACGGAGGTAGTCGAGCTCAAGGTCGGGTTGAGTAAGTAAACTACGTGGAGTAGTCGAAAAAACTTCAGGGGCGAGTTGAGTAAGTAAACTAAGAGGTAGTCGAGCTCATGAGTTGATAGTGAATTTCTCTGAAGAGTCGGGAGAGAGTGGGCGTAGGAGCTTGAGTCTCGAACCACTATAATTCTTTGTGTTCTTTATTGCTTTCCTTATCTGTTGCATTGACTTGATTTTGAAAGCATACTTTTTCCTTGATATTGGTTGGAATCAATCCAATTTGAAGTTGCATAAGTGAATCACGACCTAATCACTATTTCATAAAGGAAAGATTTTTTACGCAAAGCTTAAAAACGAGTATAAACTAAGGGCCAAACTATTCCGCAACCGGCCGAGTAGCTAGAAACGGATAGTTACCAAACTGAACGTACTCTTACGAGGGTTCATGAAGTTGATTATCGATCCAAGCAACTCGGGATCTCTGACACTCGGGGACTCGGTTGGGATTATCTCGAGGTTTACGAAAGCGGCTCGGGATCATTTGTCTCGATGACTTTGACTCGGAGCGATCGTGCTTCTCGAGAACCCCATCTTGAGGATTATCGACCCAAGTTGACCTCGATGAAAAAAAGTTTTAAAAACCGAACACGTGTATTCCCCCCATACACGTGTAAGACTCGTTTGCACCGGGACCAACAAGTGGTATCGAGCGGTGGTTCAACTTGACCCTTTCTTTGTGTTGACCAAAGTTTTATTTTCAAAAATACTTGTGGTCTATCTGAATCCGATCTTATTTGTTTGAAACCTTTTATTTTTCAAGAGATCAGAAAAATGTCTTCTAAAAAACTTCCCATGTTCTCAGTGGAGAACTATGACCTATGGAGACTGAGAATACAGGCCCATCTGTATTCCTAACATGAGCGTATGTGGAGAGTGGTCTCGCAAGGACCATTCCAGTTTACTGTAGTGAATCCCAGAGGAACAGAAGATGAGAGAATTGATCCTAGAGCGAAATTTCCTAAGTCTGATGACCAACTGACTCTGAGGAGAGAAAGTTAGTCAATCTAGACTACATTGCAAAAGACACACTATACAACACAATTGATGATGGTGTGATGGGAATGATCTCTCACACGTAATCTTCTTAAAGAGATTTGGGATACCTTTATTTTATTATGTGCCAAGGCACAGATCATATAAAAGAAAACAAACTTTCAGTGGCAATTGGAAAGGTTTGACGGTTTTGAAATGGATGATGGTGAATCAATAGACAAACGGGAAGTCGATTCACTAGCATCATGAATGATCTAAATGCACTTGGAAAGAAATACCCACAGAGAGAAGTTGCATTGAAAATTCTTAGAGGTCTATCTAAGAAATGGGATATTCATGCAGTGGTGATTGAAAACACCAAGAATATTAGCTCAATGCCTTACCAACAAGTCTTCTCTGAGCCGAAAGCCTATGAATTTGTAATTGATAAGAAATCCAAAAAGGCTGACAACAAAGATGATTCTTCATCGAGTAAGAATGTGGCCTTAAAAGCCAAAGATAAAACCCGGAAAAACTAGAGAGTCGAGAACCCCCATGCCAAAAATCAGGATGAGCTTGAGGAAAAGCTAACACTGATGGCAAGAAGGTTTGATAGACTCAATAGTAGATTTGGAAAATACAAAAACTATTACAGGAACCACGGTGCGGAAAGAAACACGAGGACGGATCAACCGAGAAGAAGAAAGACACGAAAGTTTGAAGGATCTTCATCGAAAAGAAAGGACTCCAAGTCCAAAGAAGAAAATGATCGGGATGATGATGCCAACAGATGCTATAACTTGCGGAAGAAAGGTCACTTCGGTATGATTGTCCGGTTTGAGTCTTAAGGAGAGAAGAAAAGACAAGCTATAAGAGACCGGAAGTTCTCAAGCAAAAAGGCCATGATTGCGAAAGAAGAACACTCGAGGAGGATCTAGCTCTTCGGATGAGATATTCTCGAGACATGAAAGTGATGACATCTCGTCGATGGCCATTGAGGAGGTAAACTCTTCTTTCTCTGTTGTTGCTCCTACACTAGCACAAGAGTTTTCAAGTTCCAATCGAAAAGCAGTCATTTTGACTGATGGATTCTTTTCGAGAATCGATGAAGGACTATCTTTGCTTTGCAAGGATTCGCTAAATCAAACTCAAGAAGCGAGAATAAGGAATCGAAAGTTGAAAATCTAAAATGGAAAGACTCTAGCAATATCGAAGTCATTTCTCAATTAATGGGAGCTCTTGATGAACTGGATGTTACGAAAGTACAACTCTCGAGAAAGAGAAGTTGATAGTGTCCCTAATCGAAAAAGCTAGAAAATCCATCAAGAGATTCACTAATCGGAATCGAAGTTCAATGACCTCTCGAGAAGCATAAAACTCTCTGAATCTGTGAGGATAGTGCACGAAAGAAGTTAACTCTATTGAATAATGCATCTAATGTAATAGATGAAATTCGAGTTACGAGAGATCTGTGACTATAAAATCTGGATTGGGATATATTCGAGGGGAACCTCACAAGGTCATCTAAATGATCGTCAAATAGCAAGAAGACTATCTTTGTAAAACCGATGGCACCTACACTTCAAACCGAAGAAATGCCCAAGGTTGTAGACAAGGAAAATGACCTATGGTCTCGATAAAAAGCCCGAATGATCGGGTTAGAAAAGCCCAAACCTCTCGGTGAAGGCAAGAAAACTGAGCGAATTGAAAGTTTCGAGCAAAATACTTCAAAGCCTCGAGGCTAAGAATGCAAACTGAAAGGCTCCACATTGAACCATCGGAGGAATCCTCGGATGAGAAACACTCAATGAGAGACATTCTCAAGCTGAAGAGACCAAGTCCTCGATATCTTTGAAAGACCCAGTTCGTCTCTGAGACAACTTTGAACCTCACTTGCCTAAGGGTAAAGGTTATCCGAACCCGTGTCATCAAAGATTTAGGTAGTGCACAAAAGCCTAAGCATCCCAAGCAGAAGGCTGAACCAAAAAAGAACTCTAAGGCACATGTTCATGCTAAAGCTAGCACATATATCTGAAAAAAACGCTAAGGCACCCGAGTAGTGGATGTATATGTTGATGTTTATGGAAGACAAATTAGCCACTCTAAAGTGATTAGAGTTGTCGACGATTTGGATTCGAAAGGTATGCAATTTAACCTCGTAGGACCCTACACAAAAATGGGTACCTAAGAATTGATCTGTTTTTAGGGAGGAAAACCGGGGCACTAAGGCGATGAAAGATCACATGGCACTGATGAGCGAGAGATGAAAAAAGCTCGATGATGTATGGTATCTTGACGGCGGATGCTTAAGACATATGACAGATTCAAGAAGATGCTTTCGGTGACTATGTTGAACAAAAGAGGCCTGAGATCACTTTTGGAGATAACTCGAAGGGACGATGAAGGATATGGAACTTTGGAAGTCGACTCGATTCATATCCATGGTGTTTCATATGTATCTGGATTGAAGCATAACTTGTTTGTCAATTAGCCAATTACGTGATAAGGGTTTCAATGTTGAGTTCTCCAAGAACTTATGCTTTGTGAAAGATGATACATCACGAAAAGTATTCTTGATTGTACAAGAAAAGGGAATGTGTATCTTCTTGGCGATTGGAGTTCAACTCCTAAAGATACATGTTTAATTGCTAAAAAAGTTCCACAGATACCCGGTTGGTTATGGCATAAAAGAATGAATCACCTAAACTTCAAAACCACGAACAAGCTTGCAAGATTAGCTCTTGTGAGAGGGTTGCCTAATGAAGTGTTCGATGAAGGAACACATTTGTGATGTGTGCGGAAAGGAAAACAAGTCAAAGAATCATTTAAAAGCAAAGTAGAAGTTTCTCTTGAGAGAATACTTGACTTTTGCATATGGATCTGTTTGGTCCTATAACACTGTGAGCACTAATGACGGAAATACACATTGGTAGTAGTTGATGACTACTCAAGATATACTTGGGTCATATTCTTACTCGATGAAAAGAGACTCAAATAAAAGTTTGCCCGAAATTCTTGAAAAGGCTCGATAATGAGAAAAAATCTGAGTGTGGTCAAAATCGGATCGACAAAGAACCGAGTTTATAAATCATATCATTTCGATTATTGTGCGTAAAATGGAATTCTACATGAAACATCACCGCAAGGACCCTCAACAAATGGTGTTCTTTGAAAAGAAGGAACAGAACTCGAAAGAAGGCTGCAAGGACAATGATAGTTGAAGTGATATTCCTAAAAGATTTTGAAATTTGAAGTTTGTCAACACCGCATCTTTACTCTCGAGAATAGATCCATCTTGACAAAAAGTCAAGGCAAAACGCTTTATGAGCTTTGGAATGAAAGGGAAGCCTCTCGTTTTTTTCTTTCTTGTGTTTTTTGTTTACAAGTGTTTCATACACAATAATGGTAAAGATCGGTTGAAAACATTTGATAGTAAAAGGCGATGAAGGAATATTCTTAGGATATTACGAAGTTAGTAAAACTTTCGAGTTTACAAGCTGTAGGACTCTTATTGTGGAGGAAACACCTTATGTTGTTTTTGATGAATCTGTTTTGTGTTCGGAAAAAACAGGGAACATGATCTGCAAATGAACCGACAAAGAGGATCACCAGATTAAGCTGAAATGAAAAGATAAATCATCCACTTGAATCTGAAAAAGAAGAAGTCGGTCATTATCTATGATTGGGTGACTCGGACTCGGATAAAGAAGTTCGGGATGGAAATCGGGATGGTGAGACCGGAAAACCAACACTCCAAAGGTGACCAATCGAGCAGACACCGGTTCGGACTTCAGTGCGTGATGCCAATGAAGATGTGGTCACGGTGAGGCAATTTACTGAATCTATCAACCAAAGGGGAACAAATGTCTCGACAATGTTACGAGTAGAATTTCCCGAGGAAGATGATTCCCTTTCTCTGTTTTGTTGTTCCTGAGTTTTCTTTGATTTAATCGAACCTAACATTTCAAATGTTGAGGATACCATTGAAGGGGGAACATCAAGAAGGAAATGGTTAGATAGTCATCCTACAAGCCGTTATTGTGTGATCTAACCGAAGGTGTTAAAAGACTAGAAGGTTCCATGGAGAGAGTGCACTATTCTGCTTTCTTCCTATCGGAGAAAAGAACCTCTTTGAGATTGGTGAAGCTCTACAAGATTCTCCTTTGGATTACTACCATGCAAGATGAAATTTGAATCAATTCTCGAGGAATGAAGTATGGGAGCTAGTAGATAGACCGAAAAACACAATGTCATTGGAACCAAGTGGGTTTTCAAGAACAAAAGAGATGAAAACAACAACATTGTGAGAAACAAGGCAAGGCTTAGTTGCACAAGGTTATTCCCAAGAAGAAGGCTTGGATTATGATGAAACCTTTGCTGTTGCAGAAGACTAAAGCCATCATTGTTTCTTGCATATCTTTGCCCACATGAAGTTCACGATCTGTCGGATGGATGTGAAAAGTGCATTTACGAACGCAGCGTGCTTAAAGAAGAGGTTTATGTGGAACAACCTCCCGGTTTCAAAACAGAATGACCAAGTTCTGGTAAGAAAAAAGCTTTGTATGGTCTTAAACAAGCACCCGAGCATGGTATGATACTCTTTCTCGGTTTCTTCTTGACCATGGTTTTGTCAAAGGAACTGTTGATAGAACTCTGTTTCGGGATAGAGGATGGGGAAGATATCCTACTAGTTCGGATATATATTGATGACATCATTTTTGGATCTCCAAACCATCACCGTGTGTGAAAAGTTTTCAACACCGATGAAAGGTAAGTTTGAGATGTCAATGATGGGAAAGATGAATTTCTTTCTAGGACTTCAAGTGAAACAATCAAAGGAAGGAATATTCATCAACCGGGCAAAAATACACTAGAGATCGATTGCCAAATATGGTGTCTGAGATTGCAATGCGGTTAGAATTCCCATGAATACTAACTACAAGATGGATCTGATTACGAAGACAAATCGATAAGTCATCTTGATTATAGAGGAATCATTGGATCATTGCTCTATCTCACGACAAGTAGGCGGATATAACATTTCTTTGTTGGGATATGTGCAAGATACCAAGCTAATCCTAAGGCTTTAGTCACATGGATCTTTTGCCAAAAAGATCTTGAAATATCTTAAGGGCACGATGAATAGAGGATTGTGGTATCGGTGATGATAACCTAGAGTTAAGTGGTTACTTAGATCTTGATTATGGAGGATCTGAGAATTAATGTGAAGTCCACTTGAGAACTTGTCAATTTCTAGGAAGCAAGGCGATTTCTTGGTTTTCGAAAAAGCAGGACCTCGATGCAACAAGTACTTCTTGAAAATTTGAATATATGGGCTGCGGAAGGCTGCATGCCGCATTCTTTGGCTCGGACAACAATTGAGGGATTATAAAGTTGTAGCCAATGAAGTACCAATATTTTGTGACAATAATAGTGCCATTGCTATTTCACAAAACCCAGATTGCACACCGGATGCAAGCATGTGGATATCGGACATCACTTCATCGAGATCATGTCGAGAAGAAGGACATAAGGATGGAGAAAATTCATCTTGATAAGTAGAGAGATATATCTTGACTAAACCTTTGGCGGAATCAAGATTTCAAGAACTTTCGGTTGAATTAGGGATCTTTAGAACCGGTGTATAGAATAAAATCTGAAAAAATTGAAGGTTTTCGGATGCATGAAGTTTTCTCGTAATCCTTCGAGAAGCTCGATATAAAATGGAAATCTTGAACTGAATCTCGAAAAACTTCGGTAGCATCTTGAACCAATTCAATGCTTCGATATTATCTTGACATTTTATCAAGATCGATTACTTCGATAAAAGACCGATAGAGAGAAATTGGTGCGAAGAAGTAATGACTAAATGCGATCCATTTATTGCTCAAGTAAATTCAATAATCATTACGCAATAAATATAAAAACACACGAGGAATTTTTTTTTTTTTTTTTTGGCGGGATCGTTTTAAATTCGAAGAAGGTCAATGATCATTTAATGCTCTGCTACATTAATGACCAATGAGGATGTTTTGGCGGCTTACTTTTTAGGAGATCGTCGGTTCAGATATACCCGATTAATCGGAGATTAATCTCAACCATTGTTACTCACCTAACCAACACGATTCCCCACAATCTCAAGGCTATATAAACCCCAATCAGCCATTCAAGCCAAAATTTTTTATCAAACCCTTCATTTTCAAATCCTCTGCAATTAAAATCCCTTTTGCCCGAAAATTCTCCAAACCCCAAAAGCTTACCTTCTTCAATCAAACTCTAAAATGGCTCCAACCCCATTAGAGATTAGCCAAACCAACAAGCCGTGGTGCGAAGTTCGTTGTCTCACTCGAAAGCACAACCAACTCAAAGCCGAAAGAGGAGGCTCTGCGTATGATTCGATCAGCTAAACTCATTTAACTAGTCGCAAACCCACCCCAGACCGGGAGTTTGCGAAAAGAGGTAATCAAATTCATCGTAAATTGAAGATAGATGAAGAGGGTATGCATTCTAAGTTAAGCAGTATCACACTTAGAGATCATCCAAATCGTCGATTTTGAGAGGGATCTCGTATATTGTTCGAAAAAATCAATGATGTTTTTGAGCTCTGTGATAGAGGAGAGGATCTACGACGTATATGTCGGGGAAGAGAGCGAGAGTACTTAGATAGGATTCTTTGAGAATCTGTTAAGTTTGAGGCGACAACTGCATAAAAAGGCACACTGAAGCCACAATATCGTGTGTGTTGATGGATATTGTGAGCAAGTGCATCATGAGTCTTCTTGGGGAGTTTTGAGCGGATAAGTACCCCGGCTCGGATTGATGGCGGCGATTGAAGAAGCACCCACCACAATTTCAACCGGCTGAAATTCTGATCCAGACGGTGAGTGAAGCGGACCAAAGTTTTGAGGAAGATTGACGGGGCGATCTCAATCAAAGGCAAGATCCACCATGCCACCAAAATTGCTTACATTTTGGAGATGTCTTGAAGAGGAGGAGGATATCTTCGCCAATTCGACCCCATTTCCTAAATCCAAAATTCTCCTTAAACCCATTCTTTGCAAGAAGCGAGGTCATCGGGGAAGAGAGAAAAAGAAGGTAGAATCACCTTCGCTGCAATTGGCCAAAAAGAGACCCAACAAACTAGGGGGAATATGTTGTTGGAGACAAAGATGGAGCGAGGAGCAAAAATGATGAAACGAAGAATCTTGCTCCAAAACGCAAAAAGATTGGTGGTTCTCACCGATGAAGAAGGAAGTGATTACGAAGAGATTCAACCCGAGGGCAAACCGCCGAGTTCACCATTACAAGTGTTGGCTCAGGTTATCTCCAGACCACGGGATCGAGCCGAGGGAGCGAGTCTTTTTCGAGGTGCTCGAGACATCGCCAAGATCTGAGATAAAATTTCTCGGGAAATTTTCAAAGGAGCTCGAGACCTCGAGATGCCTACCTCGTGTGTCGCAGGCTCGAACGAAGAGCCCCGAGTCGATCTGAAGATGTGCAAGCTCGGTCGACGAGCCAACTCGGACTCAAATCGAGGATATACCGATTCGAGCCTCGAACCCACACGGATACAAACCGAGGACTGACCGCACACAAACTTCGAGATCTTCTTGAGACTCGGGGAGCGTAATAGTCTTGATGAGCTCTGAAAGATCTACTTCTTGATCCCTTAGCGAAACTTCAAATGAACCGAGAGCCCGAGATGGAAGAAGGGCGAGGTGAAAAAGAAGGCGAGTGGAGGAGCAAGGGGGAACGATTCATACTTAACCGATACCGAGCTCAAATCGTACCTCGATCTGCAAGATATTTTCTTGATTAAGGACAATCAGATTTATCCTCAATCGGACTCTTCCCGAGATGCTTGATATTGCCGCTTTTAGAGGAAGATCGGTGGAATGAGGAGATGACCTTTTGACCGACTTCTCGGGGTTCGGAAGACAAAGCTCGAGGATGAAAAACTCCGATTTTGATGAGCCGGTTCGTAGGAAGTTGGGTGAGAGGAGAGCAACCGGTTGGTGCCCCAGCAAAGGGAGACAAATCTCAAGATGGAGATGGGGACCAACAGGAGATGTTGAGAAGCGATCTCAGATTGAAAAGGAGACTTCATTCTTGATCAACTTTGGATCTAGTCAACATCAGAATGTTGATAGTACTCTTCAGACTGAGGCACAGCTGGAGACTGGAGCTCAGAATGAAGCTGGAGCTCAAGATGATCAGACAACATAGGAGGTACAGAAGATTCATGAGATTGATCTCACTCCTCTGATAGAGAAACTTGAGAAGGTTGAGCCAATGATGATCAAGATTGCTCAGATGGAAGAAACGTTGGCCAATCAAGCTCAAAAGATGGGCCGGTCTTAGTCACTCTTGAAAATCGTGCAAATTCAAAACACTCTAACCACCTAGATGACCTCCATGGAAGGAAAGCTAAATGAGAAGCTGGAGGGAGTCAAGGCTGAGTTAAGTGATGAACTGAAGCAGAAACACCAGGAAAGTTCTGATTTCCTAGAGGTGAAACTGGCAGAAAAGAATGAGGTGCTAATCAAGTCTGCTGTTGAGGAAATGAGCTTAATGCTCATGACCAAGATGACAGAGATGTTCAAAGAAGCACTCTCTGGCCAGTTTGCCCACTTATCTGAAGAATTTTCTGTGGCCAAGAACCATCTAAGGAGGCTGGAAGACGAAAAAGATCAGATAGCAGGAGAAGTTCGCCAGTAAGCAAAGAGCAATATCACATGGACACAAAGACTCTCCGAGCTTCTTCCAAATTACGCGCTAAGGGGAAAAGGAAGTCAAGATCTCGAAAGTTCATGGCACGTGCTTTGGAGAAGAAGGCTCGAAAAGATCTTGAAATGTATAATCTAGCAAATGCCTTTAAAGAAGTCCGACTCTTGAGAAGTTGAAGTTCGCCAGGTAGAAAAGCCTATCTACACTCGAAGTTTCTAAGCAAGCTATGCTTGATGTTGCAAGAGAGAAACCGAAAAGCTAGAGCAAAGATTGGAACAAGCCAGTCAGCTGAATCGCCTATGAAGAGGAAAGCCTTGGGCGTTGTTCAACCCGAAAAGCAAACGTCAAAAGGCTTCTAATCGATCGAGAAAAGCGATTACGGATGATGAAGAAAAAATGAACAACCGGTGGAATCGAGTCTCAACCTCGGAAGAAAGTCTTCAACACGAAAATGCTCAAGACACTCCAAGAAGAACAAGCTAAGAAAAGCTGCTTTGCCGGTCTCGGGAACTTCGTGATCGGAAGGAAGATAGACGAAGAAGCGAAGCGAAGAGTGATTTCGGGAAGTTTGCGAGCAAGAGGAAAGGAACATCAAAAGCACTAAAGTGGCCCCACGTTGATAAATGGATGCCTATCAAACTCAACGATATGTGGGAAGAAGTCAAAAGGACCTTCCGGTTCAATTATGATGTTCTCGAGGAATGGAGAGGGAAAGCTCGGATCGAATGAAGCTTTCATTGAATACCTTCTTATCTTCTATCCAAAGTATCTCAGAGTTGGATTAACTGCGGATGAAGGAGAGGTACGAATAGTAGCCCCTGGTCCATATTCCTATCCACCTCCAAAACTTGATAATGGCTTGGTGAATGAGAAGGCCATTACTCAAGAGATTGCTCAGTATGCTTGTCAGTTAGGTTTAACAGGAAACAATCCGGACATCATCAAGGAAAGAAATGAGCTGAAGAAGAGATTTTTCGGAATGTTTGACCTGGAGGTGCCCGTGATGAAGTTGAGAATGAAATAAACCGAAGAGCGAAAGATCAAGAGCCAAAAAATCGGAAGATCAAGACTCAGAAGATTTTGTAATCTTTATATTTTATCTTTTTGATTTTGTTGATAAACTCATTGTAATATGTAACGGGATACCAATCATCAATGAAGATTTATCATTATGCTCAAAAGATAATATCTCATTATCTTATTTACAAGTATTTTATTTTGATATGCCTGAATGAATGTCTCTGAACTAATTGTATGATTGATAAGGGAGAAATTGTTTAAGTATTTGGTAATGAACTAGTTAAAGAGATTCATTACTGAAGAAATTGCTGAATAATTAAACTGTTGAGAAACTCTGAAATTGTTGAGAGATTCTCTGATTTAAGAAATTGTTGGGAGACAACCAATCTTGAAATAGGATAAAAACGAAACACGAGTATAGGTTATTTGTTTGTAACAAGATAGGTTTTGGCATCATCAAAAACGGGGAAATGTTGGGAGATGAATTTTAATAAAGATTTATGATTCTGATTAGATCCCAAAACCCCTGAGTATGACATGTTCAGAATGATCTTGATAAGTTGAGTCAGGATTCAGTTTTTAGAATATTCAAGATGTTATCTGCAGAATGTATAGTCAGCAGATATAGTTCAGGATAATTCTTCAAGACTTCGGTGGGATCTTGAAAAATCAAGACTTCGGCGAGAAGACTTCGACACATCGGTCGAAGATAAACAACAAAGATTCAAGACCACAAGACTCGGAAGACTCAAGAAGACACAAAAGACGAAGGAAAACTAAAGATCAAGAATCTTTGAAGGCCACGATAATTCTTGAAGAATCAGTGAGGTACTGAATGCTCAGTATGAACCTGAATGTTCTGAGGCACTGAATATATCTATCTGAAGGATGCAATACTGAGAAGATCGTGATTCCTTAGAAAGTTAGATATCTGCCAAGACATTCAAATGCAGACAAAAGGAACTAAGTCAGAAGTGTTGTTAAGGTTATATCAAACTCAGAGTTTGTAACCAAAAAGAGCCGTTGAAGGTGTCTACCTTTAACTGGAGACAAAAATCAAAAAGAGAAAGACAACAACATACCATCTTGACAATTTGCGATGATGAGGTCTCTGAAAAAATATGTCGGATGTACAAAAGTTCCAGATCGCAAAAAAGTGAAGACCCGCTACATGGAAGGCTTATTGCTAGAAAGTGTTAGGGAGTTTCAAACCCTAAATATAGCCGTTTCACACACCACAAGAGGGAACTCACGAAGCTGTCTCTCCAACGGATAGTTTTCAAGAGTGACCTTGGTGTATGCCTATAAATACTGGTGACCCTCTACATTGTAAGGTTCACGGAAATTTATCACATAACTTAAGAGCTCAAGCTTATTCTTGTAAAAGTTAAAAGCACTTTCGAAAAACTTAGAATTTCCCAAGTGCTTCAATATTGAAGAGAGCTCACTATACTAAGCCTAGCTTGATAAGAATTATCCAAAAGCTTAGTCGAGATATCCTAACCCTTTGCATTGTGCTTCATTGTAAAGGATATCTCATCCTAGTTGAAACCAACCAAGAAACCCCAAACCACTTGTGAAGGTAGTTGGAGTGGGTTTGTTGGTGAGAAGTGTTGTAAAGAGTTAGTAAACTACGCGGAGTAGTCGAAAAACTCTAGAGGAGAAGTTAGTAAGCTACGGGGGTAGTCCAAAGCTTGTGTGTGATTGAGTAAGTAAACTACGGAGGTAGTTAGAAAAGCTCAAGGTCGGGTTGAGTAAGTAAACTACGTGGAGTAGTCGAAAAACTTCGAGGGCGAGTTGAGTAAGTAAACTAAGAGGTAGTCGAAAAGCTCATAAGTTGATAGTGAATTTCTCACGAAGAGTCGGAGAGAGTGGGCGTAGGAGCTTGAGTCTCTCGAACCACTATAATTGTTGTGTTCTTTATTGCTTTAGTTATCGTGTGCTTATCTGTTGCATTGACTTGATTTTGAAAGCATACTTTTCAATGATATTCGGTTTGAGTCAATCCAATGAAGTTGCATAAGTGAATCACAACCTAATCACTTTTTTCATAAAGGGAAGGTTTTTACGCAAAGCTTAAAACGCAGTATAAACTAAGGTCAAACCATTCCGACTGGTAGTAGCTAGAAACGGATAGTTACCAAACCGAACGTATTCTTACGAGGGTTCGATAAGTTGGTTATCGATCCAAGCAACTCGGGATCTCTCGACACTCGGGACTCGGTTGGGATTATCGAGGTTTACGAAAGCGGCTTCGGGATCACCGTCTCGATGAACTTTGACTCGAGCGTCTCTGCTTCTCGAACCTAATCTTGAGATTATCGACCCCAGTGACCTCGATGAAAAAAGTTTTAAAAATCTTGAACACGCGTGTATTCCCCCATACACGTGTAAGACTGCGTTGCTAGGACCATGGCGTGCCGAGGTCCGCAGCTTGTGATCACGGATCTTGTAGAATTACTGCAGGCGTGGGGAAGCCGGGCGTGAGACTGGCCAGGATCGAGAGGCGGGCGGCCGCCGTGGATCTGAGGCTGGTGGGCGTCATGGAGTGGTGAAGGCGAGTCTTGTGGTAGCCTTGATCTTGCTGTGAGCGTGTGCGTAAATGGCTGCCGGCAATCTGACAGGCGGGCGCCTGGCGGATCCGTCACCGATCACGCCGAGCTGGCAGGCGATGGCGGAATGGCGGCCTGGGCGGGCGTGCCGCGAAGTGCAGCGGATCGTGGGCATGGTACCCGATGGGAGGTAGATATAGGACCTAGATGGAGGGCGTTTTAAAGAAAATGTTGCGACGAGTGGGAGCTTTTTTAAACGAACGGCGATGAAGGCTATGAAGACGATTTCTCGAGATCAAGACATGAAAAAATTACTTAAGTGACAATTGGATATATGTACCCAATGTGTTTAATTTTTTGTTTTTATTTTTGCATTATTTTGTGCTTATTTAAATTGTGTTTAAATATCTTATGCATGAGAATATGTTTTGAAAAAATCTCACCTTCAAAATTACTAAGTATGTTTAAATAATTAATTGACAATTTTATTCTCGATAATAAAATTGAATTAATTTTTGACCTCCATGATTTATTTATTTGTGGATTCTTTTGGAGAAATTCTCCACCTGGACGGCCAAAAGATAGATTTCACATGAATAAATTCCGAATGGATGATTGTGGGTTATTATTAGTGGCGACGATGACCCTCCCCACGAGGCTCGTTCAAAGCAAAGTAATAATTCTGTATTTAATGATGGTTATTACTTAGGTATAAAATTGATATGCATATACTTCCCCGAAGTCCTTGTCAATTTTTTATTGGTCAAGTGGGAGCCAACTATTAATCTGGATATTAAAGATTTATAACTGTTTCTTGTTTGTAACCTGCTTAAACGTGTTTAAATAATGACCCACCCCACGTGGCTTATTTAAACTGTTTTGAGATGTTGGATGATGCATGTTCATATTTTTTTTTGAGATTTTAATATGATACATGTGATCGAACTTTGTGAAATGTTTGTGCTTATACAAATTGTTATTTATTTCAGTTTAGCATGTCACAACCTTTTAATCCACTGTTATATACACTCAAAGAACACCAATTAACTGGTGATAACTATGTTGTTTGGAAACAAAATATGAGTTTTGTCCTACCTGCACAACAACATTATTGGGTTCTTGATGTACCCAAGCCCCGTATGCCTACTGAGGGATAAACAGATGCGGAAAGATACTTGTATAATATTTGGGAGCAGGCTAACAAGCCTATGAAACGTATAATCTTGACTTCACTGTCTGATGATTTGAAACACATTCATGAAGGTGTTGAGTTTGCTGCGGAAATTATACAAAGTCTTGAAGAAATGTTTTTAACAAAAGACTGCATGATCAATCAGTTTAAAAATGACGACGTGGCTAGGCTAAAAATGGTTGAGGGAACTCCCGTAAGGGAGCATGTTCTCAGAGTAAAACACCATTTTGACAAACTTGCTTATCTCGGTACTAAGTATTGTGATGAGGCTCAAATCGAATTTCTTTTGCTAACTCTTCCAAGGTGCTTCGATAGGTTTTACTGTAGTTTTGTGATGAGTGATCACATGTTTACTATGGAAACTCTACAAGAAGCCTTGGAGAAAATAGAGAAGCATTTGGGAAAGAAAGACGAAGCATTGGTAACCAAAAGTCTTTTCTCAAAATCTAGGCCAGTGGTAGGCAAGATTCAAGAAAATGAAAGTGGTCAGATCCAAAGAAAACTCATTACCAAGAAAAGTGAGAGAAAGACAACTAGCCGGATGGGTGTCAAGAAGGTACCAAAAGGAAAATGTTTTAACTGCGGTGAAAAAGGACATTGGAGGTCACCCTGTTCCAAACCCAAAAGGAATGGAAAGAAAGATAATTCTCAAGCACTAGTTGTTGAAACTTGTTTAGCGGCGTATGCCTCCCATTTATGGGTGGTGGATACGGGATCCACTAATCATGTTTGTTTCACTTTACAGGGGTTCAAGCGGACCCGACAACTTAGTGGGAGTGAGATCCTCATCACACTGGGCGATGCTACGAGAGTGGCAGCTGAAGCAGTGGGAGAAGTGCACCTATCTTTTGAAGACAGAGTTTTAATTTTAAGAGATGTTCTTTACGTTCCTAGTTTTAGAAAGAATTTAATTTCGGTTTCTAAACTCTACCTTGATGAATATTCGGTTATTTTTGATAAAGTTGTTACCATTTCTCTTTTTGATAAATTTATCTGTCATGGAACGTTGTTGAATAATCTCTATACAATTAACTGTGCACACCACTCACGAAATGCATCCTATAACACATCAACTGTTTCCGATAAAAGAAAACGTTCATCAGACGTGAACGAGATACTTCTATGGCATCTTAGATTGGGACATATTAATCCAAAAAGAATTCAAAGGTTGGTAGAAGATGGTTCATTGGAGTCTCTCCAGGTTGAACCAATCCCAACTTGCGAATCATGCTTGGAGGGTAAAATGACCAAGAGGGCATTCGTAGCCAAGGGGAATAGAGCCAAAGAAGTGTTAGAAATCGTTCACACGGACGTATGTGGTCCAATGTAAATCAAAGCAAGAGGAGGTTATGAGTATTTCATCACCTTCATTGATGATTACTCAAGGTACTGCTACATTTTCCTTATGAAGCATAAATCTGAGACCTTTGACAAATTCAAAGAATTTAAGGCTCAAGCAGAGAATCATAGGGAAAAACGTATCAAGTCTCTATGATCTGATCGTGGAGACGAGTACCTCAGCGATGAGTTTTTGAACTACTTGTCAGATGAAGGGATTGTATCCCAGCTAACTGCACCCGGAACCCCTCAACAAAACGGGGTTGCAGAGTGAAGAAACATAACTCTTTTAGAAATGGTTAGATCAATGATGAGTTATGCGGATCTACCCAAGTCGTTCTGGGGTCACGCCTTGGAAACAACGGCTTATATTCTGAACTTGGTGCCATCCAAGTCGGTTCCCAAAACTCCCAAAGAATTGTGGACCGGGCGCAAGCCCAGTTTGAGATACATGAGAATTTGGGAGTGTCCGGCCTACGTGTTGGACAAGGAAGTAGAAAAATTGGATCCTCAATCAGAATTAAGGCTGTTTATAGGGTACCCCGAGGGAACAAAAGGGTGTATGTTCTATGGTCCCGAAGATCAAAAGGTGGTAATAAGTACCCACTTTAGATTTTTGGAAGAAGACTATATGAACGAAAGAAAGCCCAGAAGTGAGATTACCTTAAATGAGCTTAGAGGGCTAACATCAGTGCCAACTGTATAAGGTGACATACCAAACGACACACTTACACAACCGAAACCTCGACGTAGTGGGAGGGTTGTGAGACAACCCGAGAGATTCATGGGGATAGGAGAGTCCTCGGACTTAATCCCCGATCAAGATGAATCAGACCCATGGACTTATGATGAGGCAATCCAAGACAAGGATGCGGATTCTTGGCAAACAGCAATAGAAGCCGAAATGGGTTCTATGAATCATAACAGAGTGTGGGAGCTAGTTGAACCACTCAATGGGGTCAAACCCATTGACTGCAAGTGGGTATACAAGAGGAAGAGAGGACCGGACGAGAAGGTGGAAACCTTCAAGGCAAGGCTTGTGGCGAAAGGTTATACTCAGAAAGAAGGGATCGACTATGAGAAAACCTTTTCACCTGTAGCAATGCTCAAGTCCATCTGAATTCTCTTGTCGATTGCTGCGCATCTCGACTTTGAAATCTGGCAAATGGATGTCAAGACGGCTTTCCTTAACGGAAGTCTTGAAGAAGAAATCTATACGCAACAACCCCAAGGCTTCATTAAAAAAGGCCAAGAACACCTAGTTTGTAAGCTCAAGAAGTCCATTTACGGACTCAAACAAACATCCAGAGCTTGGAACCAATGTTTTGATCAAGTAATAAAGTCTTATGGGTTTGATCAAAATGAATACGAAAGTTGTGTGTACAAAAAGCATGTCGGAACTGCACTGGTATTCTTAGTACTATACGTAGACGATATTCTGCTCATTGGAGACGATGTAAAGGTATTGTCAGACGTAAGGGCATGGCTTTCAAAACAGTTTGATATGAAGGACTTAGGGAAAGCCGGGCACGTCCTTGGGATCAAGATCATTCGAGATTGCAAGAAAAGGATGATAGGCTTATCGCAAGCTTCATATATAGAGACGCCTTGAAGGCGATTCAAAGATTCAGATTCCAAGAAAGGCTTGTACCCTTCGGGCATGGATCCATCTATCGAGGATATGTGCCCTAAGACACAAAAAGAGATAGATGACATGAAAGACATTCCTTATGCTGCTTTTGTCGGAAGCCTTATGTATCTGCAATGATGTGCACGAGACCCGGATATCTCGCTTTATGTCGTAGGCATGGTGGCGAGATATCAAAGTAACCCGAGAAAAGAGCATTGTCGGCGATTAAGAACGATTCGAAGTATCACGAAAAGAACGCGGGATAGAATGTTAGTTTATCGATCGAACGGTCTAATCTCCGCCGGTTACGGACTCGAATTTCCAATCGGACTTAGATTCGGAAAATCTACCTCCCAGGTAGTGTGTTTTGCATGGGGGAGGAGCCATGACATGGATAAGCGTTAAGCGAAATGCATCGCCGATTCTACCATGGAAGCGAATATGTAGGCTAACTGCGGCGTGAAAAAAAGCGGTTTTGGCTCAAGAACTTCCTAGTGGACTTGGATGTAGTTCGAATTTGCCCAAAGACAATCACTATTCTTGTGATAATGCGGGAAAGATTCAAAATTCAAAGGAACCAAGAGCCCACAAGGCCGCAAACACATTGAAAAAATATCATCTTATCGAGAAATCGTTAAAGAGGAGATATAGAATTGGCAAAGATCGCGTCAGAAGACAACCTAGCAGATCCATTCACAAAGGGTCTGCATCAGAATACATTTGAGAGACATGTGGAAGGAATGGGTGTCAAGACCGTTGCCAATCTGCTTTAAGTATAAGTGGGAGATATTATTAGGTTCATCTAGGTGACATTAGATGTCACGTATTAGGAACTACACGAGATATGTTGTAGTATACTTAAAAGCAGATTTTGAGTATAAGTGGGAGATTGTTGGGGTTATACTGGAAAATATGCTTTTACTTTGTATAGCCAAACTGAATTTCTGTCTTATTTACTGAAATAAATTATTTATCACTGATGCTTTAAATATCATTGAATGTTACATATATTTACTGCATAATTGTTCAATAAAAAATAAGTGTTATATTGTAGTTAATTTAGTGATATCAGATCACAGAAGATTAAATTAACAGTCCCTTGTAACTAAAAGTACGTTGTTCACGACCTAGATGGAAATGAACAAACCATCGTGAAAGGTTGAAGTGTAAGGCTCAGATTGGTTTGTCTTGACCAAGAGATTACACTAGTGCATGACTGATGCACTTAATAGGACCTACATGAGGATAAAATCTTCAACACTGAATTAGGAAGAATTAGACCTCAGTGGTTCGTTATTTCTTAATCTTCGTCCCTTAAATAAGATCGTGTGTGGTTAGTAATTATTGTGGCTCAGCATTATTATCCATACCGGAAACAATTCAACTTGCAAGATTTAGTGTGATAAAACTTCATAGCCCACCAAGGGGACAAATCACGCAAGACATACTTGTACACGATTCTCTGTATTAAATCTTAGCAATCGTCATGTAACTAATAATATTGCCCAGAACACAAAGTATTGAATCACATTGATTCTCTACCCAACATGAATCAAAACAATAATTATTAGTTACACACGATCCTATTTAAGGGACATAGATTGAGAAATAACGAACCACTGAGGTCTAATTCTTCTATATTCAGTACTGAATAATTTATCTTCGTTGTAGGTCCTGTACTGAATAATTTATCTTCGCTGTAGGTCCTATTCAGTGCATCATAATGCACTAGTGTAATCTCTTGGTCAAGACAAGTCAATCTGAGTCTTACACTTCAACCTTTCACGATGGATTGTTCATTTCCATCTAGGTTGTGAATTTGTACTTATTTACAAGGAACTGTTAATGTGATCTTCTGTGATCTGGTATCACCACATTAACTACAATGTAACTCGTACTAATATTGAACAGTTTGCAATAAATATATATAACATTCATTAATATTTAAAGCAACAATGATAAAGAATCTATTTTCAGTAAATAAGACATAAATTCAGTTTGGTTATACAAAGTAAAAACATACTTTCCAGTATAACCCCAACACATCACAATGCACTAGTGTAATCTCTTGGTCAAGACAAGTTAATCTGAGCTTTACACATCAACCTCTACTAATGGAGTGTTCAATTCCATCTAGGTTGTGAAGATGTACTTATTTACAAGGAATTGTTAATGTGATCTTCTGTGATCAGGTATCACCACATTAACTACAATGCAATATGTACTAATATTGAACGACTTGAAATAAATAAATAACATTCATTCATATTTAAAGGAACAATGATAATAAGATTTATTCTCAGTAAATAAGTGATAAATTAAGTCTGTTATACAAAGTAAAAGCATACTTTCACGTATAACCCCAACAATCTCCCACTTCTGCTTTTAAGTATACTACAGCATGTCTCATGTCCTACATGAATGAACCTAATAACATTTCTCCCACTTATACTCAAAGCAGATTGACAACGCACTTGACACCCATTTCTTCCAAATGTCTCTCGAATGTATTCCAAGACAGAATGAATCTGCTAGGTTATCCACCGATGCAATCTTTGCCACCTCTATATTTTTTCTCTTAACGATTTCTCGTATAAGATGTTACTATCTTTCAATGTGTTTGCTGGCCATATGGGCTCTTGGTTCCCTTGAATTTGCAACTGCTCCGACATTATCATAATAGACAGTGATAGTGCTAGGCAAATTCGGAACTATGTTCAAGTCCACTAAGAAGTTCTTGAGCCTAACCGCTCTTTCGCTGTTTCACAAGCAGCTACATATTCGACTTCCATGGTAGAATCTGCGATGCATTTCTGCTTAACGCTTCTCCATGTCACGGCTGCACCTCCCAGACAACACACATTACCCGAGGTAGATTTTCTGGAATCTATGTTCGATTGGAAGTATGAGTCTGTGTATCCCTCGGGAATTAGACTGTCTGACTGATAAACCAACGTTCTATCTCGAGTTCTTTTCAGATATTTCAGAATATTTTTAGCATCAATCCAGTGTTCTTTGTTAGTGTTAGTGTCCTAGAGACAATCCTATTGTGAGGACATAATACTAAGATGGGATGTTCTATCGTCAGGAACGGCTTCGCCCTTCCAAACGTTAGGAAACCCTTTGATTACCGTTGGATCGTTGATTCAACGTATAATTTTAATTTTAAATGATTGCACTTTGCACTAGTGCGTTTGCGATGTGCATACTGCAATCGCACTGCATCGCCCTACTAATAAATTAAATTAATATTTATAAAATGATAAAATCATCCCTTCAATAAAAAAATAACACATATATATTTATAATATTTCATTTTTATATTATAACACTTTTAAATATAATTAAAATTATTAATTTCTTTTTTTTTTTTGACAGGAATATAATTAAAACTATTGATATTGCTATTCAAACATATTGATCGAGCCCTAATTATTTGGGAGAACCAATTCTGCCTCAAACAAGGAGCACGATTGGCCACCATTGGAGGAGCTTGGCGATGATTTTGCGCGTGAAGTCTAGCCTGCCCCTCGGCCGGATTTCTTGTGCTTGCGGCGGGCCCGAACTCGCGTGTGATTCGACCGGTCCTCGAGGTCGTCTAAGATAGGCATTGAGATGTTGTTCATCGACCAGGGCGCGGCTGAGCGCCGCCTATTCGAAGAAGTCGGCGGCGCCATTGGAGGGGTATAAGTAGACGGCTTGGTTGTACGAATTTAAATGAAGCTGGCAGCAGGAACGGCTCCGCTTCTCCTTCTTCTTCGCGTTTGGTGCCCTCGAGATAAGTAAATAACTACGCCTTTTGCCTTTTTTCTAATCCCTCTCTGTTTTTCTTTTTTCTTTTTTTGATACAGATTAGGTATGTTTTGCATAGTTTGCTTAAATTGTAGCATGTGTGGAATACATGCGCTGAATATGTTGAAATGATTTTGTATATTTTTCTTATGGTGTTGATTGTGTATAAACGCTGTGAATCCATTTGAATTCATTGATTGTGTTGGTAAGATTTGGAGATTAGGTATGGAATTAATTCACTGGATCTTCGGTTTAATCTTGGGCATTTCTTGCAGGAATGTTGGTATTTTGTTAAAGTTACTATGAATGAAAAGATAACAGTCGTAGCATTACTCTATTAGGTTTTTTTTTTGAAAGGATTACTCTATTAGGTTTTATTGCATTGTAGATGGTTTAATCTTGAGAGAAGAAGTAGAAGAAAGACACTTGCATGAGACCGTCTCATGGTGAGATGGGGCATAAGTTAAGCATTAGTGTTTTAACACTTTGGGAGGGATGGGTATGATTTGTGCTAAGTTATCCCGTCTCATGCATGAGACCCTCTCATATGAGTTTTTGTCTTTAGTAGTATAAACCTTGGTAATAGGAGGTTCTTGGTTACGAGATCATTTGGGACATGACACTGGTATAAGCATTCATACATTTAAATTCAAGCAGCTTCATATTTTAATCACATCCCAGAGTAATTTCACATAAATTTTCATCTCCTTTTTATTTTTCTGCAGATTTGTGATGTCGTTGTGGTTGCTCGACTTCTGAATGCTACGCTAGGCATTCCCGAGATAAAATCCACAACCAGTAGCAAAGGGATCAGGTCTGTTCATTTCACGATTACATGCTTCTACTATCCAATGTTGCTATGTGAATTTGTTTGAATGTTTTCTAAAATTACTTGTTATATCTCTATAATGTGTTGTATATCTATAGTGAGGATCAATTTATGGCAGCTTTAGGAGACGATATCAGAATTGTGAAAACACTTCCAAAGGATCTTAAAGGAGCAAGGAGGAAGAAAAATATCCCTTGTTTCAAAGTGCAAAACTCAGCGTCTCCATATTTCTATCTTCATCATCTACTCCCAGTGTTAAATAAGCACTCAGTTGTTGAGCTTGTCGTTCCTGATGGAGGATGCTGGCAGGTATCCTATTAGTTGCAGGGGAATGTATGGCTCCTGGCTTGATTCAGCCCAATCAATACAAATTTAAACTCAAAAAACACAAAATTCATGATCTAGAGGCATTTTTCGCGTGAGACTGTCACAATCAAGACAAAAGTACACAACTTCTTCTAGAAAACTCCAAATGACTCTCCGTTTGTTGCATCGAAAAATAGACTTGTAGGGATTTGAAACCATGTATGGCTCGTGGTCTGATCCAGCACCAATAAATACAGTTTTAAATTCAAATTTGGACATCTGGTATGGCTTCATTTCTTCATGCATCACAAAGCAAATGCCAATTTTCATTGAAGACACTTATAAGTCTCCATTACAACTATAATAACATTCCGAACCATTAATACAAGCAATCTATATATGATTGTAGTGACAAAATATAAAGTGCAAAAATGACAGTAAAATTATCACACAATCATTGTCTCCATGTCTAGCACATAGAAATACTATCAAAACACTACAACCAAAATCTAAGGAGAATGGCAGGTCATTATTTTCATACAACAGCACGTTCCTCAGCTGCAGTCTTGCCAGCACGTTTACCTAATCATGACCCTGCAAGAAAATAATCAACTCTATTGACGTTTTCGTAGCCTATATTCAAATATCATGACAGAAACAACTCTTGTACATAAATAAAAGAGACAACAGGGAAGGCTACAATAACTAGAAGAAGATAATGAAGTGGTGATGAGATGGAAGAGACTACTTGATATACCCAACAATCAAGGTTTTTAACAAAATTAGTGATCCACTTAAGTTCAGTAAGTCATATATATATACCTTCACCAATTACCTATGTTTTAAAAGCGGAAGGGGCGATCGGTTCGGACAGCCTTAGCGCTTTTGGTCGGATCGGTTCAATCGGATCCGACCGTTATTAAAGCGGTTGAGCCGGTATGATGTCATAATTAAATATTATACCATTTAAATGTATAAATTATATATTTCCATGCATTTTTTCCTTAATTTTTGAAATTAGAATAAAAGTATAGGCACGTCTAATAATTTTTTTTTTCAAGAATAAGAAATGGTATTTATATTATTATAATTAATTATTTGTTAAGAAAATAAAGCAATTAACTAAAATTTAAAAATCTAAGCTTTAAACGGTCCCACAATTCTAGGTGGACATGGTCCATTAATTAAATAAATTCCAATATTTCAGGCATTGAAAAATTAAATGATTTTAAACTACATTCAATATTTCAATTAAAACAGAAATAGTAATTACTGAACTTCGTCTTCTTCGTCCTACTTCACCCATCAAAACACTGCAACTCAAATTGAAACTGCGCATGGCTGCCATCGTCGAGTCAAATGAAAACTGATATGTAACCCACAGATCGGCAGTTCGGCGGGTTCGCACTGTTCCCGGTTCGATCCGCTTTTGGCGCTTTTGACCGGTTCATAGGCGCTTTGGAATATGGCCGGTTCATAGGCGCTTTGTATTTATTATATAGTACAAATGTTTGCTCATAACATATAAATGCAACTAGTGCCAATGTGATTTCATCATCTTATTGAATAACGCATTCATACGCTCCTAGATTATCGTCAATTGCCTAATCAATGCACTAGCATATTAGCAATGCCAATTCACCTAAAGATTACATTCGAATGCAACAAACACCCAGACTCATTTGCTAAAATCAAAATTTTCAAGAAAACTCATCTCAATTCGATCAACTATCAGTATAAGCTAACCTCAACCCAATGCCAGAGGAAAAGGTTTTATCAAGATAGGCATTCAGATGTTAGAAAAATTAGGCTTCATTTGATTTGGGAAAAAAAAATTAAGAAAACGATTCATTTTTTTAAATTAATTTAATATAAATAGGATTTAAATTTTAAATTTTTATAATGTATAAATAATATATAATAAATGTTGGTGCCTGGTAACTTCTGCCTTCCAGAAGCCTCCCACGTATTCAAAGTTCAACCCTTACGGTATTTTCCAATTAATCTGAAAATTCCCAATTTCCCAATTTCCTGTATATAAGTATCGGAAATCGAGGATCAATCGACTGATTTATAGTTTAATTATCATATCTCAAGTGATTCGTGTTTCCTCGGAAGTATTCAATAGCGATGGAGAAAACGTACAAGAACGATGAGCCGGCGATCGGGATTCCATACGCCGCGTATCAGGCGCCGGTGCCGCAGCAATTCTACGTTGCGCAAAACCCCTATCAAGCTGGCGACATCCCACCGAACGCCGTTTTTGGTGACCCCAAAGGAATTCCCATTCAACAGACAATTTACCGGGATACCCCTGCGCCGTTCAATTGTGCTCACTGCGGTGGCTCCGGCGTCACCACCGTCAAGTATGATTCTACTCCTTTTCTGTAGTAATTCTGTAATTTTTTTAAAAATTAAATCTACTATTTTTAGGGTTTGAATTTTTGCTGTGGAAAGATGTGTGTAGATCTAATTTGGCTTAACTGTTTTCTGTTCGTGAATTAAAGTACTTGCCATGTGATTGTTCATATTCCCACGCTGTAACAGAGATTAAACTGAATTCAAGATCAATTATAATTCAAATGTGGTTAATTGTGGTCGACACAATTAATTTTTGGATTAAATTGTCTCTGTTGGATCATTGAGTTAGCTGCTTTATTATGCTAGTACCATGCTCACAATGGGACTCTTCCTAAGAAGAATCTTACACTTTGGCATTATGATACGGGCTTACTCTTGCACCTATTGCTTATCATTTATATCTCGTGGTATTGAATTTATGAACAACTTCATTGAGACTGGCTTTATTGAAGTTCAACTATTGTTAAGTAAAATAGTGTAGTAATTTTCCATTTGTTTATCATTTGGCTTAATTTCCACCTTTCCAAGATTGCCTTTTTGGTTAGTACTGTTGTGGTGTTCTTTGATGACTTTTTTTGTTTTAGTACTGATATTGTTACTTTACTCTGCTATATTTGTTGTTTGCTTGAAATTTAGGTCAAAACCAAGTTTAGCTGCTTTTGTTGGTTGTATGATGCCGATGATGCTTGGGTTCTGTTTTCTGTGCCCTTCGATGGACTGTTTATGGCACAAATATCATTATTGCCCAAGCTGCCATCAGAAGGTTAAAATTCTATGCCACTTTTTAAATTGACAAATGCCAATTCTTTAAGAAAGGACTAAGAAGTTTTAATTTTTTTTATTTGCTAGGTTGCTGACTTTGAGAAGTCCGATATTTGTTCTGTGATGGATCCTCCACACTGGGTACAGGAGAGTTTTGCTCTGCGTGCATGATGACATATAAGTCCAGTATTTGTCCTGTAATATAGTACTTCTGCTTGTGTGCAAGTATATACTTTGGTGATAATCTTTAAAGAAATGGAACAGCAGTATTTTGTGAAATAGGACAGAAATCAAATTATTGGCTTTATATAAATCTTATTTAGAAGTTTGATGTTGCAACTCTTTACTGAATGACAAATTGGTTTCTGTTACATATTTCGATCGTGTGTGTAATTGCTCACCCATGTGCTCCTTTTATGGATCTAATTGTATGTTTAGGGTGTAATTGCTAACGCATGCACATAAATGCTTAATAACTAGGAGGTGTGCATTATGCTTCTTTTAAAAAGTTGCACGCTGTTTTGTTTGTTACAATTTTCCTGTCATCTTATGGCTATATGTACTTGTATCAAAAAATCCTTATTTAACTTACATCTACATTCAGATTATTCCACCTAGGTTTTAATATGGTTATGGGATTGCATTGAAAATGCCTTCTGATATAATTTGTTAGCCTTTACTCTTAGTACTATTATTAGATTTAGGAGTTTTTTAGATTCGTTTTGGATTAGGAAGAAGTGAACTCTGTCAGTTATTTACAGATTATTATTTTTTAGGGTTTAGGCCCATGGGCTATAATCTGTGGAGTATTAAACTGAGTTTACTAGAAGAGTTAAGGTTAGGTAATGCTTGGGGCAGATTACGGATTGTAATCTCGACGGGACCTTTCTTTATCGTTAATATCAGATTGTTTTCTTTTGGTCAAGCGGCCGAAAAAAGGAAACAATCTGATATTCAGAAAAGACAGTTTTATATGCACCAGATGCACCGTACAACTCAAGTGCATTTTTAAACAGTATTAGTTGTTTTCACTGAACAATATTAGTTGTTTTCATTGAACAATGTTAATTGTGCACCAATTGCACGGTGCAACTGGTGTACAAGAGTCTTACTTTCATGGTTAAATGTAAATGTATTGGTGGGTCTTGAATCTTATTATTAGAGGAGTGTATTGGTTGTAGAGTTTGTAGGATTTTTTTAGATTTTTAAAGTTTGGGGGTATTCAATCTGGATTTTTAAAAGTCTTTAAAAATCTTGAGGTATTTAATACGAATTTTAAAAAGTCTTAAAAAATCTTTAGGTATTCAACAGTCTATGGATTTTAATACTCTATGGATTTTATTTGATTCTATTCCAAAAATATAAATAGCTTTCACTCTCCAAAATATCTTCTAATAACCAGAGATTTCTACGTATTCTCTCAGAGAACTCTGAAGACGAAAGGTCATTGAAAAAAAAACCCTCTCTGTATGTTTCGTTGAAATTACACACACCAAATCAATTTCTTCTCGTTAATTACAAGTTCTTTCTACACTTTAATTACATGTAGTTAAGTGTACAGATGCTTTGCCACTTCATTCATGGAATGGAAAATGAATATTTTAATTCGTGGTCAATTTCTTGAATTAATTTGTGAATTGTTACTGGGATACGGTTCGTTCATTAATTTGAGTAGGTTTTATCATGTTTTTGTGACAGGATCTTGTCGTTTATCCGGTAATTCTTGGGATTTTTTTGTTCTGAGGCTAATTAGGGATACGTATATATCATTATAAGTATATATCATAATAAGCTATTTTGTGTCTATTAATATAGTAATATTATCATGGGGGATCCACAACAAGATATAAAAAGTAAGACATCCTATGAACAATGGACTAAGGAACAAAGTGACTTATTGTTAGAACTCATGGTTGATGCTGAGGCTCGGGGATGACTTGATCATAGTGGTATTTTTACCAAAGCAATGGTGGAAGAGAGAATACTTCATGTTCTTAATGAAAGACTTAGGTCTAATAAGACCTATAACAATTACCAAAGCCGTCTCAAATGGTTTAAAAATCGTTGGTTATCTTATTCAAACCTTATGAGGTTTAACTCTGGTTTTAGGTATGACCAAACTACTAAAAAGTTTACAGCTTCAGATAAAGTATGGGATGCGTACTTAGAGGTAAGCTTTTTAAGCATCATATTACAATAATATTATAGAATAATTTTATTTTGAGAATATAGTGAATTAATAATATTTTTTCTTTATTTATGCTAGGCTCACTCAAAAGACGCGAACTTGCGCTATGGGGAATGTCCTGATTATGAGGACTTGGAAATTGTTGTAGGAAATGGTGTTGCTGTAGGGAAAAGCTCCATTGGATTGGGTAGTGCTACTGATGCAAGGACATTAGGAGATGATGAAAATAGAGATATACACATAGAAGATTTGAATTATGATGCTGAAAATGAGATGTTTGTAGGACTATCTCAAAATGATCCACCATTTGGTTCCACACCACTTTCAGGGTTCCCTGAAGTGTCCGAGGTCTCCACTCAAAGAAGAAGTCAACCCAAAAGAAGTAGAGCTCAGTATGAAGCAAATTCTAGCTCTACTAAAAATATCCCTCATAATGATCTCATGGAAGAGATTAAAAAACTAACAAGCATTTTTGAAGGAGTTCATAGCCTCTTAGAGAAAAGAGATATCATACTAGAGAAAAGAGATATCATACTAGAGAAAAGAGAAGAGAAAGAACTTATACAACTTGGGATGCTATCAAAGAGATCCCAAATTTGGATGAAGACATTCGCCTCATGGCATTTGACTTGCTTGACACCAAGTCAAAAAAAGATGATTTTTTGAAGATGACTATTGAGGAAAGAGCTAATTGGATAGCTTACAAGATTAGAGGATAATGATTATTTGAGTCATGTATTAGATATTATGCTATATTTTGTTGGGGGTCTTTTTAAGACTTTCTTTTTTATCACTATTTTGTTGGGGATTTTTTTAAGACTTTCTTTTGATCACATATTTGAAATTAATGAATTCAGTATTTTTATTATTATTAGAGTCATATGCATTTGAATATATGAATCCTTGAATTTGTGCTTGAATCGATATATTTGTTTAATTCATAGTGTGTGGTTTAATTAATCTTATTTACCATGTTCTCATTTTTTTATATGCAGCATGGAAAATCGTGAAATATTGGAAGAAGAAATAGAAGAAGAAGAAATGGAAGAAGAAATAGATGAAGATTTGGAAATGGAACTTTACGAAAAGGTTAGGCTCTTGATGTTGGCAATTTCTCGGCGTATTGAACCTTTTATTAGGAAAGATTACCAATTATGTCTCGGATATCATTTTGAACCTTCTTTGATCGGCGGAGATCCACCAATTTTTAGAATTGGATATCATTTTGTATAGGATGTATCCGGAGATCCACAAAGTTTTTAAAGTTTGTATAGGATGTATCCCGGATTAAAGTTATGCACTAATATTAGAGAGAAAACTCATCTAGAAGATACAAGATACATATGTGTTGAAGAAATGGTGGCAACATTCTTGATCATTGTAGGACACAACGATCGATATGGTAATGTTCGCCAAAGGTTCGGTCGTTGGCATTTTGCTACTAGTCGAAACTTCAACAAAACCTTAAAGGCATTGAACACTATAGCACCGAAAATGATGGTTAAGCCGTCTACAGGGATGCCCGCTAAATTCAGGAAAGTACAAGGTTTAACCATTTCTTTAAGGTGATGGTCCCGACTTGAAAACCCAAGAACGCGGAAAATACCATGTAATGCATATAAAATAGGGGTGAGGGCAGAGTGATTCCAATTTTTTTTTTGCTTTTAAGAACGATGTGTGTTTTGCTTATAATCGAATGCATAAAATGAGTAATAACATAAAAGCGAAGAAAGAACACACACAATTTTATAGTGGTTGGGACAACTCGTCCCTACATCCACTCTTCCCTTCATGGGGCACCGACTTAACCAATCGGACTTAGTTTACCGTGTTAGTCCAACACCCAACAGATGTTTACCGAGTTCACACTCAAACGGGACTTATCACCCTCACGGGATCGCCTATAGATGTTTACCGAGTTCTCACTCAAACGGGACTTATCACCCTCACGGGATTGCCTAGATGTTTATCGAGTTCCCACTCACCTACAAACTTAACCTATCAAACTGATTTTGGTAAGGTTTGTTTGGTTTCCAACTAGGGTGAGATTTTCCCTTACATTTGTTTAGCCTCAATGCTAAGGATGGGAAAATCTCTCTAAGCTTAGGATATGACATTTTTTAGATAGATACAATGAAGAACACTCTTGGGTAAATTTGGATATGTAATGCTCTGTGTTCTTGAATGAAGTTGCTTGAATATTTGGCTTTTAATTTCACTTTGCAGATCCTCCATTGTCTTCTTTTGAAGATAGTGCAATGTATTTATAGTGTGGATTTGAATATTACCGTTGGAGAGTAATATTCAAATCCATACTAATAATCTTCCAAATTTTTCTTTGTCCTTTTTTTTTGTTGTTTGCGGCTTTATGTCACATCCATATATGTTGTTATCTTCTTATTGATCACCGCTTTTGTGTGTCTAATCGGATCGATCATTTCGGGATTCTTGTTCATCGCTTCGATTCTGCCTTTGCCTCTGGACTACATCGAATCAAATCGATTCAAAGATAACAGATCGATCTGTTCAAAGATAAATCCGATCTGTCTGGTGATCTATTCTTCTTCTGGTGATCGATCTGTCTGGTGATCTGATTCTTATCGCGACAAATTGATCGATATGCCTGGTGATCGATCTGATTCAGATCTGATCTTCGCTACCGATCCGATCTGTCTGGTTGATCTGTTCTTTGCCGACAAATGATCGATCTGACAATTGATCGATATCTACAGTGATCCGATCCTGACAAATGATCCGATATCTTGCCAAATTGATTCGATCTGTCTGGTGATCTGTTCTTTACCGATAAATGATCGATCTGCCTAAATGATCGATCTTTGCCTGGTGATCTGTTATTACTACGGTTGATCGATCAGATGTCAAGATTACCTTTGCATCATTCTTTGCATCGACCTTTGCATCATTCTTTGATCGACATTTCTTCTTCAAAAATCGAGATGTTTCTTCTAGTTTAGCTCATCGGTTTACTTTCGGAACTCATCCTACTCATCTCGATCTTGATCGACTATCGTCGATCTCGATCATCTTCATCCCCGATTTCGTGAGTTCCCCCTCAATTTGTTCTCTTGTTCCCCCTCAACTTGTTATCTATAGATTATCTTAAATAACACAAGTTGATAATATTTTGGCATAATTAATCAAAACTAAAATATCCCAACAATTTCCCCCTTTTTGATAATGACGTCAAAACATTAAAATATATGCACTTTTACGAGATCGGGTTTTGTTTTAAAAGATCGGTTCGGTGGTCACTTTGAAAAGTTGTGAACGTTTGAACTCCCTCGCTCGATACCAATTGATGGTATCGGTTCGAAATCCACATTGAAAAAACAAAGGACCTTTTGAACAACCCGCCTCGATACCATTGATGGTCCCGATTTGAAAACCCAAGAACGCGGAAAATACCATGTAATGCATATAAAATAGGGTGAGGGCGAGTGATTCCAATTTTTTTTTTGCTTTTAAGAACGATGTGTGTTTTGCTTATAATCGAATGCATAAGGCAAGTAATAACATAAAGCGAAGAAAGAACACACAATTTTATAGTGGTTCGGACAACTCGTCCCTACATCCACTCTTCCCTTCATGGGGCACCGACTTAACCAACTGGACTTAGTTTACGTGTTAGTCCAACACCCAACCAGATGTTTACCGAGTTCACACTCAAACGGGACTTATCACCCTCACTGATCGCTTATAGATGTTTACTGAGTTTCTCACTCAAACGGGACTTATCACCCCCACGGGATTGCCTAGATGTTTATCGAGTTCCCACTCACCTACAAACTTAACCTATCAAACCGATTTTGGTAAGGTTTGTTTGGTTTCAACTAGGGTGAGATTTTCCCTTACATTTGTTTAAATTTCAATGCTAAGGATGAGAAAATCTCTCTAAGCTTAGGATATGACATTTTTGCTTAGATACAATGAAGAACACTCTTGGGTAAATTTGGATATGTAATGCTCTGTGTTCTTGAATGGAGTTGCTTGAATATTTGGCTTTTAATTTCACTTTGCGATCCTCCATTGTCTTCTTTTTGAAGATAGTGCAATGTATTTATAGTGTGGATTTGAATATTACCGCTTTGGAGTAATATTCAAATCCATACTAATAATCTTCCAAATTTTCTTTGTCCTTTTTTCAGACTTTGTTGTTTTGCGGCTTTATGTCACATCCATATATGTTGTTATCTTCTTATTGATCACCGCTTTTTGTGTGTCTAACGGATCTGATCACCATGGGATTCTTGTTCATAAAGCTTCGATTCTGCCTTTGCGCATCTGGACTACATCGAAATCATCGATTCAACTGTGAATCGATCTGTTATTTTCAGTGATCGATCTGTCCAGACAATCTGACCTTGCCTGGTGATCCGATGCAGCGGTGATCTATTATCTGTTGATCGATATCTGATATGCATCCGATCTGCCTGACTGATCTTGATCTTGCCCTCAAGATCAACATCCGACCAGTGATCTGTTCTTGCCTGGTGATCGATCTGCCTGGTGATCGATATCTGTGGTGATCGATCACCATCGGTGATCACATCTTTGCCTGACAATTGATCCGTCTGTCTGGTGATCTATTCTTGCCTGGTGATCTGATCTGCCGCGGTGATCGATCTTTACCATGGTGATCTGTTCTTGCCACAAATCGACGCTGCTCATCGGTACCAACTTTATCGGTAAGATTTGTCAAGATCAACAATCGATCAAGATCGATCAAGATTGCGATCAATTCTTTGCATCGACCTTTACATCGACATTTCTTCTTCAAAAATCAGCATGTTTCTTCTTGTTTAGCTCATCAGTTTACTCGGAACTCATCCTACTCATCTGATCTTGATCAGCCTCGTCTGCAGCCTCGTCTGATCTCGATCATCTTCATCTGATTTCGTGAGTTCCCCCTCAATTTGTTCTCTCGTTCCCCCTCAACTTGTTATCTGTAGATTATCTTAAATAACACAAGTTGATAATATTTTGGCATAATTAATCAAAACTAAAATATCCCAACATAAGGTATGAATCCTCTTGGTAATATTATATATATATAACCTATATCAAATGTTGTAGTTTTCTTTTATCAAATGTTCACTTTATTTTAGGATTGCATCGGAGCTATAGATGGAACTCATATCCCGGCAACAACGATAGCAATTCGAGAAGTAATTATAAATCGTGAATCATCATGATATTCAATCGCAAAATGTTTTGGCAGCTTGCAACTTTGATTTGCAGTTCATGTATGTGCTTAGTGGGTGGGAAGGTTCGGCACATGACTCAAAACTTTTAAATGATGCACTATCAAGAAGAAATGGGCTTCAAGTGCCTCAAGGTACCATATTTTTTATTGTGTTTATATTTTTTAAATAGTGACAAGCTAACTAATTAAAGAAATTGTATTTTTAGGTAAATATTTTCTCGTATATTGTGGATTTGCTAATCGACGTCAATTTTTAGCTCCATTACGTGGTGTTCGATATCATCTAAAAAATTTCAGTGGTCAAGGTCGTCAGCCCGGAAATGCAAGTGAGTTATTCAATCTTCGTCATGCATCATTAAGAAATGTGATTGAGAGAATTTTTAGTATTTTCAAATCGCGATTCACAATTTTCAAAACAGCACCTCCGTTCCCATTTCAAACACAAGCAGAGTTAGTATTGACTTGTGCTGGATTACACAACTTTCTTTGGAAAGAATGCCGCTCTGATGAATTTCCAGTCGAATATGAAGAAGATCTAGATTCACCACGTCTCGACATGGAAGAGGAAAATTTAGAATTGCTTTCTCAAAGCCAACTACAACAAAGAACGGAAGCAAATGCATGGAGAACGAGTATTGCTAATGCTATGGGAAATGAGGCTGAGGTATAACGGTGATGGAAATGAAGATGATGGGAATGAAGATGAGAATAATAATGATGAATAATAATGTTTTTTTTTTGGAACTAATGTATTTTTTGCATTTTTTTTAAACAATTTGGATATTTTTTTTATATACAAGTGTGTTCCATATACATTTGCATCAATAGTTCCAGCGCCGGAGTCTATGGAAATCCATGTAAATCAATAAAAATAGTGTATTCCACAATCTTGTAAAGTCTATGAAAATCCATGTAAATCAATAAAAAAAGGCCAGTCAAATTCTACATGGAGTCTATAAATTTTCTAAATCCACGGATTTTTTAAAGTCAAAAAAATCCAATAAAATCGCAATTGAATACACCCCCCTTAGTTTAGGTTTATAATTTGGATTGCTGAGCCCTGTTATCTCGGCTCTTTACCTTTTAGTCAAATTGTTCGCTGCAGGAACAATGAACAGGTATGTTTTACCTTATTCTTAGTTACTGCAATTTCATGTGGTGGTGTTTGGAGATAGGTCTTTTGTAGAGGTTTTAATCAAGATAGTATATTAAAGCGTGAAATTGTATATTACATAGAGTGTAGTTATTCCTTTGTATTCTAGGCTTATACCCAGGGATTCATGAATCATGATGTAGAAACTAGATTATTGTTCTTTTTGGTGGTAGAAAAATTAATGAAATCTAAAAAAAATATCAACACATTTCCTCTGGTGTAATTCCGTTGAGTCGGGAAAAACGTGTCCAAGCATTTCATTATAGAATATCAGACCTGACATGAAGGAGATAACCTGTGTACCAAGTATAGGATTTTGAGTTTTGGGTGGTGCAACTCGGTGAAATGCACCCTACACCCGACTACATTTCTCCAAGAGTGAAATTCACCACATATTTTACCCCCTCACTTTTAATGGGATATTTGTGTGGAATGTACCAGGTGTCGGAATTGCGCTAGTGCAACTCTTGTTCCAACCACCTAAAGCCAAGATATTTACATATCTCAGTTCACTCTACTTGATGCTACAGGTGATACAATGTGTTGCATCAGCCATCAAATCAGACTAGGGCTTATAGTTTATTATTTTTTTAGAGCATCTTTTGGGATCATTTTGTTGCAGAAAACAGAAGACACCGGGAAAACTCGCTTCCAAGCCGAAGCTATTCAAAACAATGATCCCAATACATGCCTCAACTAAGAAAAGCATAGGCAATATAAATAAACTATCAAACCTAAACCCTAACTTAAGCACTAAGCAATAGAGCCCACAACCATTTTTTTGGAAGATAATAAATTGACTATGAGTTCTGGCTCGATAATCTGATGTAGTGCATATCGTATAAACAGGCAAGAACATCCTTTGGCTGCCAAAATTGCTCTCTATTATCATGTAAAATTGCACTTCTTTTCAGATGTAGGTGTAATGTAGTAAATTGAGTGGGCTCGACTCGATAACTAACATAATATTAATAAGAATTTCTTATTTTATTTATATTTATTGTATTTTTATAAATAATTAGCACATCAAGGGTGAAGTAGTACAATTAATTAAAGTTGATTAAGCTTGTGAGTTATCGAGTAAAGTATTATGAGCTAGAGAACTTCTTGAGTAACTCAACTCTGGAGTTGGACTCAACTATTTTCTAGTCGATTTTGAGCTTTTTACTCACTAATTACACTACATTTTCACTTGTCGGTTTCTTTGGGAAAAATGATTCTTGTGGGAAAAAAAAGAAAAAAAATCAGGGTGCTTGGTGAACTATCTTTTATGCCACTTAGTGTCTTTTTGCAAACTTTGACCCATGAGCAGAAACACTTTTTTTTTTTCAGAAAGTTGTGTTTAACCGCTTTTAAAATAAGTGTTTCTCAATCACTTTCTAGAGTTTGCAAACATTAGTGTGTTAAAAAAAAGAAGCATATCAACATGGAGTTGTACGTTAGTATCTTTGTGATGGTCTGCAAGAATTATGTAACCTGTGCAAAGTGAAAAGTCTTGAAGAAGGTATATATGTTTGCTTCTCTTTCCTTTGGGGAATGATTTTATAATTATTTTCCCCTTTTTCGGTGTTGGGACTGTTATTTTCATGTATAGCGTTTCTATTCTCTCAATATGCTTAAATAATAATTATTGTTTATTAATTGGTGGGTTTAAAGATGATAAGATGGGTCATTTACCACCAAGTTGTTTGGAGTTTTTCATGTGTTTTGTAGGGAAGTCTCCTTGTTTTCAGTTTCATTTTCATGTGCGTTTCATTTTACACTTCTTTATATTTTGATAGAGGTCTATGCCAGACTACTGCACGGGCTTCTTAACACACTGTGTTTTCTTAGCAACGTCTTCAAATATGATAAAAAATTATACGAGAGTTTGAGACAGTCTCATGTGTAAAACAAATATCATTTCATGTTTCAAAAGAATGCATGACTTAACTAAAGCACAATTCCGTCTAGTGTATCAGATCGTCTTACACTAGACTTTTCAAATGTAGATTCCAAAAATATAATATGAAGTGCTTCAGTTATCAGGATAGCCCAATGCTCTCAATAGACTAGATGGATTTCCACATGTTGGTCTCCTAGAATGCATCCTGGACTTCGTTGTTAAATAAAAGCGAAAAATATGTTATTATGATAGGCTAAGTCTTGTATGCATCCAGTTGCACCGTGCACTCATAATGTATTTTAGAACAATGCAACTTATTATACTGAAAGATGCAATTTATTTATACTTAACCGTGGAACTTTTAATATGGAAAAAAAGTTGGCATGATTCAATATAACAAATTTCATAATTTTAAAATGAAGTATGAGTTCACGGTGTATCTGGATGCACGTGAGACTCACTCATTATAATAATATGTCATGGTGTACGTATATGTGAGACGGTAAATCTATATATATATATAAAAAAACAGTAGTAAGAGGCAAAAAATTTGGTGTAGTTACTGTTCACGTGAACAGTACTCGCCCATGGAGGACAGTTGTGTCATGCACACGCCTGAATAGGTGTGACATGTGTGTGAACAATATAAATAATTATAAAATATAGATTTAAATTGAATTGACACAGAACACAATTGCGGTTGGACTGCTGGTAATAATTACAAACATCTCAGAAATACCATTTAAATTTACCTAATAAATTATGGAATCTTCCAACATATTTGAAATGCTGCCATTTCTCAATCAATATTGGCACAAACCACAACTAAAGCATGCACACATGGAACCAATTGCCCTACTTTAAATTTTATTTTATTTTAAATACAATAAAATCCTAATTTGAAGGCTCTACATCTTCCTCTCTTTAACTATAAATACTGAGGTGTTACCCAGCAACATCATCTCATCTCACCCCTGAATTACCAGCAACATAATCTCTTCTTCTTGCATCTGCAATGGCTCCACTCTTTAGATTGGTAAAAGACATCAATTCATCAAAAACGCAATGGGCTATGAAGTTACGATTGATCTGTGCATATCGAGTACCTGCATATGGAAATCCAAGAATAACACAAAGCTTAGATTGTGTATTCCACGACAATGAGGTAATAGTTATTTTCTTATGCAAGTCAAGTTTGCATTAACGTATAGTCTAATACTACATGTTTGATATATATTGTAGGGTGAAAGAATTCATGCAACCATCGATAGGGACCTTATTGGCAGGTTTGAACCAACATTGAACGAGGGGAGAGTGTATGCAGTGAAAAACTTTGTAGTCACATTCAATTGTAGCACCTGCAGAACTGCAACTAATAGAAAACTGATAATTTTTATCAATGAGACCAAGGTTGTTGAGGTGATAAATGAAGAATTTCCATCAATGATGTATAAATTCAAATCATTCACTGAGATATCAATTGTTGAGAATTTGAATGATGCTGAAATGTTTGGTAAACTCCCTATTTTACTTATTTATATTTTATATCTATGTTATATAGATGGAACAACTCATATTTCTTAATTGTTTCAGATGTTATTGGGATTATGGTTTCGGCCAAGAAGCAAAAAGATCTGAAATTGCAAGGGGTGTTGACGAGAAAAACTGACTGAAATAGTTCTTGAAGATGAACAGTAATATTTTAATTACAGTGTCATATATCTAAAGTACACATATATTCAATTTATGTACTTCAATACCAACT
This sequence comes from Stenogyne calaminthoides, assembly GCA_037126765.1. Taxonomy (NCBI): domain Eukaryota; kingdom Viridiplantae; phylum Streptophyta; class Magnoliopsida; order Lamiales; family Lamiaceae; genus Stenogyne; species Stenogyne calaminthoides. The sequence goes on along the minus strand of JBBCBC010000009.1, from coordinate 27,464,641 downwards.
ATATATTTTTTTTATTGATTTATTTTGTAGGAGGAACCAGTTGCATTGCACTTTGTGGGAAGACTATGCTACTCAGATGGCTGACTATGTAGCTATAGCAGGCCCGGAACCACCTGTACTACAGTTTTGTAGGGGAAATATATTTAATGGTACTTACTACATTGTAAATTATATGGGTAGTTTACGTATAGAAGCTCACTTACTTTTTTTTTTAATAAACAGATCGAGTTGATGTATCAACCACTTTTAATGCTTCTAAGCTTGTCATCAATGTGGATTGCCTTGAGGTTAATGGTTTTAAGGACAGGTATAAATGTTGTATGCTTAATATGCGATATTTTACTTTTGGTATATAATTTTTCAGTATAATAGATGAAAGCACTAACCAGGAGAAACATGAGAAGATATCAACATTTTTAGGCACTCCTTTTAAGTCATTTTTCATACAATCCTTCATCTTGATCAAAAGTTTGAATCTAGCAAACTCTCATCAACCTGAAAAATGAAAACCAGTTCTATATAGTGTAAAAATTATCACATCAGCCTATAACTTATATGAACTTAAACTCATTGAAAATATAAAAAAATTAAACTTCAAAAGTGTTACATAATTTTTATAAAAGAAAATTTGGAGACTTGGAATGGGTAGCAAACAATTCCACATCAGACTTTAATATTTGCATGGAAGCATAGTTATAGGTGCTTTACATCTACAAGTTCCAAGTGTTTGTTAATAATATATATCTTTTTTTTTTTCAGATTTAATGGCACTCCAATAGATACCATGAGTTCGGTTTCACTTGCTTTTGCAAGCACCATTGCAGATGAGTTATCCAGTTGAAGTACACTAACTAAAACAATTGAATAGTTCACTCAACAAGGAGAAGTTTGTCTTCTATTACATTATTCTTTGTATTTGCATTATGTTACCATAACATTATACTGACATGCACTCTGATTTCAAATAATTATAGGCTGGAAGTTTCTGGGTTCTTGCAAGAATTGTCTCAATTGAGACATTCGGAAAGTGGTGGTACCTCTCATGCCGTATATGCAAGAGAAAATTGGAAAAATTAGAGAAAGAGTTTAAGTGTGTGCATTGCAAAAAATCTGACCCAAATGGAACGCCAAGGTTGATAACACATATTAATCAAATACTATTAGATCTAACACCACATATTAATTTTCTTGCTATTGGTCCCGGTGGGAAAACCTATTTTGCGCGTGCGGAAGCAAGACGTTTTCATTTCGGTGCATATAAAACAGGGATGAGGGCAGAGTGTTCCAATTTTTTTTTAAACTTTTTGAGCTCGTGTGTGTGCTTTGCTTATAAACGAATGCGTATGACAAGTATAAACATAAAGCAGTAAACAACACAGCAATATATAGTGGTTCGGACAACCAGTCCTACATCCACTCTCCCTCTCTAGGGAAATTCCTTCAAACGGGACTTATCACCCTCCACGGGATTGCCAATAGATATTTACCGAGCTCACACTCGAACTGGACTTATAACCCTCCCTCGGGTTCGCCTCGGGACTTATCACCCTCCACGGGATCGCCTACAGATGTTTAACGAGTTCACACTCCAACGGGACTTATCACCCTCACTCGGGTTTGCCTAACAACTACCTCACTTCACCACTGGGTTTGGGTTTTGGTGTTGTCTCCAACTATGGTGAGATTTTCCCTTACAATGGTTTAGCCTCAATGCTAAGGTTGGGAAAATCTCTCTAAGCTTATGATACATCGTGGGTTGCTTAGATTGGGTTCTAGAACACTCTTTGAATATATTTGTATATCTATAGGCTTGTGTTCTAGGGTGGGAATGCTTTGGCTATAACACTCTTTGGCTCTGTAGCATTGTTGCTATCTTTTTCGCACTTCCACACACCTGATAATGAAGGAAGAACTTGTATTTATAGTGTGGATTTGAATGTTACCGTTGGAGAGAATCACATTCAAATCCATACTATTCTTTGTAAGTTCTGCAGCTTTTCCCGGCTGGTTGTCTTCCTCTCGTTGGTCCACGTCAGCTGGATTCCAACGGCTATATTCCTCAGCTTCAGTGCCTCGGAACATTCAGGATATACTGAGCATTCAGTATGTTACTGATTCTTCAGTAATTACTGTGCCTTCAGTATTTCTCTGAGTCTTCAGTTTCTCTGAGTCTTCAGGTTCTCAGTATCCTACTGAGTCTTCAGTATCTCAGTTTCTTACTGAGTCTTCAGAAAACTAACCTGTTCTATATCTGCCGACTATACACGGTGCAGATAATATCCTGAACACTCTAAAACTGAATCCTGATTCATCTATCAAGATTATCCTGAACATGTCATACTCAGGGGTTTTGGGATCTAATCAAAATCCTATAATCTTTTATTAAATTCATCTCCCAACACTTGCGCATTTTTTAATTCAGGTATAAAGTTCAGTTTCGGGTTCAAGATGAAACTGACAACACACTTTTCATCTTTTGGGACCAACATTGTGTGGATTTGATAGGGAAGACTGTATCACAAATCTTAGAAGAAGAAGAAAATACCAACAATGATTGTTTACTTCCAGAAGCTTTAAATTCCTTGATTAATCAACAAGTTATGTGCAAGGTTCAGGTCAAACCTGAACAAACTGAAAATTATTTTGGGGCCTACAGTGTGCAAAAGTTAACAAAGGACCCTTTGCTGATCAGTAAAATTAGTTCTATTGGAAGTCAGGAGATTGATAGCATTAGTAAGATCCATGAGGATGACAATGAACCCACCAAGGTACTTTTTTCAGAATTAATTTTTTTCTTCAATTGTTAACACTAACTTCTTGCTAATAATGTTTTATAAACATTAAAGGAAAATTCTTCAAATGCTGAGTACACAACGCCTCTGAAGAAGAGCAAGAAATTTGAAGATTTCAACCTCAAGAGAAAACTCATTGATGAGTTTTCTTCAACCGGATCGGAGAAGAAGAAATTTGCAATGATAAAGGAAGAAGAGGATGAATGAAAACATGTTTATTTCGATCTGTTGTCCATTTTTTTGATAGAACCCCGCTATTATGGTTTATTTTCATTTGTTGCCCTTTTTTTTTTATAGAACCTAGCTATGGTCTATGCTTTATCTTTTTGTTGTGCTTACTTTGATTAGGGCTGGAAGGAATATCTATGTGATTATTTTATCTTATGCAAGAGAAATTTAATGGTTAAATTATGAGTTAACTTTTTATGCTACTTTATGCTTCATACAACACTTTCACATCATAATTGACCAAACCATATATTTCAATCATGTAGAAATGTGTAACCAGCTCACATAATATTACACTAATACTTCGTAAAACAATTAGCAGGATAGCAACCAAGAAATATTGACCTAATTAAGCAGTCAAACTATGTAATGTATACACAAATAAAGCATTCATTCTCCAAATTAAAGTATAGAACTCAATAACTTATAATATTCAACACAACAAATAGTCCAGCCATCATTAGATATTAATAATTATATCACCCAAGTAGAATATTACATACAATTAGTTTAGTAAGGTGTAACTTATCTATTTGCACATTTATTAACTCCAACAGTGCATGCCACATCAATATCCAGATCCTGCAGAATATTAAAAATATTATTTCAGTTAACATAATAACTATATAAGAGTATGTCTTGATATGGTAAATCTAAAAAAAAAAATATTAAAATGCATTTGCCTTATAACAATTTAGGTTGTAATATACTAAACTGAAGGAAGAACATGGACTCTTCTGCTTATGATGAAGTATTTAATTAATATCCATAAAGACATGTCATTTGTAAGATTTAAAATGCCTTGATTTTCTGAATATTGAAAATAATTTCTTTAATGTAGTTCTCTAAAAATCAGACAGTTGGTTAATAACTAATTTAAAATTACAACTTATAAAGTTGATGGCAGAATGACAATCAATCATGACACAGGAAAGCATGCACATAAAACAACTCATAAAGTTCCTGGCAGAATGACCGTCCATTATTATAAACACAAAACCCCATGAAAGCATGTCACCCTAGATAAAATCAAGTTCCTGCTAATGGCACCCAAAGCCCCTTCACATTCCATACACTTTAAATACACAATTTAATATGAACACATGAATGTTTCCATTATGGAGTACTATAATACTCCTATATTTAGTTAGAAGAGCATATTCTCATAAAACTAAAGGTTCAACATTATGCAGTTCATTCGAATTTCAGAGCAGATTCTCATAAGACTAAAGGTTCAGCATTCATAAGATTTTCCGTCATATTTATGTAAGTACATTTTTTACATATCTATATTTTAGCATTGATTGCATATTTGGTTTACAGTTGTGCATGTTTGTCCATTGTTTTTCAGCAAGCGTAGTTCATTTCAGATACACCAGGAAGCTACAAATGGAGAAAAAAATCATGTTCCAACAGCCCTGCAGCAAAACGTGCCAGGATTTATAACACACAAGAAGACTGTATGCATATTTTAAATATTCATTTTTGTTCATTAATAGATACCATATATACTTAAAAATAGATGTATGCATATTTCAAAATTTTAAATCTTATTATAAGGAGTAGAGCTTTACATATGACGCGTGTCTTCTAACCTTTAAACAATAAATATCACTTTATAAAGAATAGTAATAAACCTTAAGTAGATTCAGTTGGGAACATGGATACTCCAGGCAACCTGGATATACAAAAAAAAAAAATTTAAAAATTACATAAGCACATAGCTAGAAGATTACAAACTAATGCTCACTTCAATTCATGTAAACTACATTTATTTTATATCTACACATTATGTATATGTTCATAAGGATAGTATTATATAAAAATATTGTGCTTATAAAAAGAGCTATATTAACATACTTCAGCATTATCATTGATAACACTCTCCTGAAATCTGATCTATTATAAACAGTAAAAAGCTCAACATAATTGTATTAAAAATTACCTTACATGTTTATGTTAACCTGTCAGCTTGCATCTTCACCATTATGCTCAACATTCTAAGTATGTTTATAAATTCTAAAAACAGTAATAGAAAGAAAAATAGAAGATGCATTATTTTCTTTTCTTCATATAAACTATTATTGATACAAGGCCATCTACAAATTAATTGGATTTAACTGAATATCCAGTGGTACTGCCTTTTTTTTTATATTTATATCCAAATCATACTAATTGGATACATGTACTGTAATTAGTGATATTAGTTTCAGAACAGTGTAAAATTCACTACAAAGTAAAGTTGCTCAACTATTAGCAAATAAACTGTGAGCAGGTATCTACATACATTCTAATTTCCATCTCATTTTAATTTATCAATGATTGAATTCAATCTCTACCTCAAATATTAATATCACACATGAAACACACACCATATATATAACATGAACATAGGCATTATATATTACACATATATATATATATGTGTGTGTGTGTGTGTGTGTCACACCACACCAACTATTAAGTCATTAAACTGATTAAAGTCACTCAAAGGCCATCAACAGTTTATTTAAGACAAGGAATATGTTCTATTTTTTCACTTTAATAATATGGGAATACAACCACAAGCAAAAAAATCTTTCATTAAAAAAAAAAAGTATCATAAGAATTCAATCAATTAAATTTCTAAAAGACCCACAAATAGAACATAAAACTCAATAAAATTAGCATCAACAATCAGTTGTACTAGCTCTGTAATTAAGGTATAAGAATTTCGTTAAAATTAATTTATGTACACAATCATTTAATAGAATCAAAACTTGGGGGCAAAGTAAGACATATAAATTTGAGCAACGGAAGGCGATCCCCAAAGAAATTTACGTTGCTCTTGCTACTTACATCTAATTCTGTAACTGCTTGGAATGGATGCGAGACACCAAGATGTGCGCTCAGTAACCTTGAGATAAATATCCCAAAAAAGATTATATATTTTTTTCATAAATTAGCCAAAAATAAAAAACTCATTAGAAAAAATAAAACTCCATGTCAGGAGTTGTAATACAAAAAAAAAAAAAACTCAATCCACAGGAAATGACACTTATCTGAAGAAGGGTTAGTCCTGTGAACTGGAGAGAACGAGGTAGATCGAGTTGCATTTGTTGATCTGTCGAAGAACCACCGATGCAAGAATTTCTTAGATCTTAGCACTCTGAATGCTTCTGGATCTGAAAGTATCTGCTCGGATCTACAAATAGTAGAGAATTAAATCTTCAATGATGTCAATATTACAAGAAAATGAGTCATTGAAAGTACGGATTCGAGAATATTACCTTTAGAGCTGAATTAACATTAGATCTTCATCTCGGTTCAGATCGAGCTGCATTGTAAACCCTTAGATATTGAAAAAGAGCTACTCGATCTGCAAATTAGGGAAACATACATCAGTGGTTTTCGGCGCAGATTAGGCTTGATTAATATAGATCTGATAAAAACCTAAATTTGTCATCTATAAAGAAACAACACATTTTTTATAACACAGATCTAACACCACACAAGAAATTATATATGCTTTCTAAATGGCTTACTACTACAAAGATGGATACAATTTGGTGGCCATTGTGGCGTTGATTATTGAGATTTTGAGATTTTGCTTGTAATTCTTGGGTTTTTGACTGAGATCAAAATTTTGAATTCGGCTGTGTCTACTGTGATATACAACAATACTTTGTTCTTTAGCATTACACTATTTAATAAAAATTATCATTGTAATAAAAAAAAATCACTGTTAGGTGCAAAAACTATCACCATTTGAAAAATAATATTATTTTTAATAATGATAGTATTTGTGCATAACAGTGATAGTTTTTTTAACATAATAGTAATAAAGTTATGTATAAACTTGATTTACAAGAGTATTACATATAACTAATTATTTTCTAATAAAAATTATGTATATCATATATTAATACAATTTAATATCAATTTAATATTTTTTTTTATTTACAGATGATCGAGAGAAACAAGCTAGATCAAGAAGAAAATTAATTATGGATCAAAAGAAAAAAATCACAACAAAAGGTATGTTGATCATTGATTTAATAGTATTTGTGTGCTTCAACTATAACTTTGTTTATTTTTATGCAAATATTATTTTTGAATAAGCCTTTAGTGCAACGTGAATGTTCAGTACTATATATTTTGTGAATTATATGTGTCTTTTTATTTATTGGTATTATACCATTATTGAAATGCTTGGTTAATTATAAAATTTTTAGTTTGTCTTTTAAGTAACAGAATAATTACTCAGTGATACAATAATATGTAATATAAAATTTGTGGTGTTGATGCTGATAGGAAAACAAGTTAATCAAACAAGCAATTACCCAAATTCTAGTGATCATGTTGTGTACAAGACATCTTTTGTGACGTCTTCACCGTGTCCTTTGAGTGATGTTACAAATGGTAAAGTTTTGTTTAATCTGTAATTTTAGTTTATGGTATTCATCATTATATAAATTTTTTTATTTCTTTACAGTTTTCCAATCACGGTGTGTTCGTAAGAAATTAGATTCTAACTGCATTGGTATAACCAAATTATTACCCACTGAAATGCCAAGCAAGATAACAAATGAATCAGTGATTATTAATTTGATTGGAGTTCCTGAATAACTTCAAAATTCAACATCAATCGTCAATCAATCGGGACCAATTTTGATGACTACTGGTCTCGAAACATCACCTGATCCGAACAATAACGGTATGAACTAGCAATTCTAATGTTTTTTTTTATGTTATATATATGATAAATCAATGCAATAAATTATTATGTATTTCACAATGTAGTGACTGAAGACTCGGTCGATGATGTCGAACCTATGTCAGCAGGTAATGAAAACTCATATATAACTCTTTACATGTTTTTTTAAAATTTTTACTAACGGTTAACATATTTTTTCCATTTAGAGTATTGGGATATTGGTTATCCAACGTGTAAGTGTCAACATTGTGGAGCTTTCTTTTTGTACGATGAACGACTAGGAGCTCGATGTGAAGCAAAAAATCTGAAATACTCAGGATGTTGCATGCAAGGTAAAATTCAACTCCCGCCAATGAAAACACCTCCTAAAGTTTTGCATAAGCTCCTAAATGGAAACTCTGAGAAGAGCAAACACTTTCTTCAAAACATTCGGTCGTACAATAGTATGTTTGCCTTTACATCAATTGGGGGGGGGGGAGATTGATCCCACTCCAAACCAGTCAAGCGGTCCGCCTGTGTTTAGATTGCACATACAAAATTATCATCTAATGGGGAGTCTCTTACCGGTAGAAGGAGCGACTCCTAAGTTTGCTCAACTCTATATTTATGACACTGAGAATGAAATTCATAATCGAATTAGGAGCGTCAGGTTAGATATTTTTTCTTAGTTATTGATTTAATAGTTTGCATTTGTTAATCACCATTATATCCTAATATCAACCACTCTTCATTTTTTAGGCAAAAAGAGCATATTAATACTCTTCATGCAGAAATTGTGTCTGATATAAAAGAGATGTTAGATGAACATAATATTCTGGTCAAGACATTTAGAATGGCGAAAGAGTTTTTGATTGAATGTGAGCCTTCAAATGTCAAATTAAGGTTGATTGGTCGAAGGGGAGGAGATGCACGTATATATAACATGCCAACTGCGTCAGAAGTTGCTGCTTTGATAGTGGGTGATTTTGACGAGTGTTTGGGTGATAGGGACATTGTAGTAGAAACACGCTCTGGACCGCTGAAGCGAATTAATGAACTAAATGTTGCATACCTTGCTCTACAATATCCACTGCTTTTTCCGTATCGTGAGGACGGTTATAGAGAAGATATTCCATTTTCGATAGAATCTTCGTCAGTTGGATGTGGTAGGAAAAGGTCCAGTGTTAGGGAATGGTTTGCGTATCGACTGCACGAGAGAGAGCACGGGCCTCCTTCTATTTTGGTATCAGGAAGACTAACACAACAATTTGTGGTCGATGTATATACCATGGTTGAATCTACAAGACTTACATATGTTAAGACTCATCAGAAGCAGTTACGTTGTGAGTTATACAAAGGACTGGCTGAATCATTACTTCGAGGTGAAAATGATCCGCGTGCTATGGGGACACGTATCATACTACCCTCCACTTTTACTGGGGGTGCCCGTTATATGATCCAGAACTACCAAGATGCAATGGCAATATGTAGATGGGCTGGTTATCCAGATCTATTTCTCACTTTCACATGCAACCCGAAGTGGCCTGAGACCGTCAGATATTTAAAAAAAAATGGGTGTAAGGTAGAAGATCGTCCTGATATAATATGCCGAGTTTTTAAAATGAAGTTAAACAGGTTGATAAAAGATCTCCGCAAAAATAAAATTTTTGGGAATGTTAGAGCAATGGTGTACACAGTTGAGTTTCAAAAATGCGGACTCCCTCATGCCCACATTCTACTTTTCCTTGGGAGTGGAGATAAGTACCCAACACCTGGTGACATTGACCATATAATCTCAGCTGAGATTCCAGATCAGCAAAGTGATCCAGACTATTATAATGCAGTCAAAGATTTTATGATGCACGACCCCGTGTGGTGCTGCAAGACCAAACTCGCCATGCATGTCTGAGAATCGATGTACCAAGCATTTTCCAAAGAAATTTGTTGAATCAACCAGTGTAGATGAAGAAGGGTACCCTGTGTATAAACATCGAAATGATGGTAGAATCGTGGTGAAGAATGAAATTGAACTGGATAACAGGTATGTTGTTCCACACAATCGTTACTTATTATTGAAGTACGGTGCTCACTTGAACGTGGAATGGTGCAATCAGTCCAGATCGATAAAATATTTATTCAAGTATGTCAACAAAGGGCATGATCGGGTCACTGCATCATTTTACAAGAGTACTAACGAGGATGGGACATTATCCAATGTTGATGAGATCAGCATGTACTACGACTGCAGATACATATCACCTTGTGAGGCAATGTGGCGTATATTGGGTTATGATATTCAGTATCGGGATCCTCCTATCGAACGCCTAAGTTTCCACCTTCCAGATGAGCAGTCTGTCATCTTCTCTGATTCAGACTCAATTGATGTTGTTCTCCAGCGGCCTTCGGTGAATGGAAGTATGTTTCTAGCTTGGTTTGAGGCGAACAAGAAATATAAAGAGGGTGGTGATTTCACATATAAAGAGTGTGCAAATTTGACATATGCTGAGTTTCCACAACAGTTTGTTTGGAAAGCATCAAAGAGAGAATGGGCAAAGAGACAACGAGGCTTCTCCCTGGGGCGCATTTTCTATGTGCCTCCTGGAAGTGGGGAGCTATACTATTTGAGGTGTCTTCTTAATATCGTGCGTGGTGCCACGAGTTTTGACGATATAAAGACTGTGGATGGCGTGTTGCATGCGACTTTTTTTTATGCATGTTATGCACGTGGTCTCCTTGATGACGATAAGGAGTACTCTGATGGTATTATAGAAGCTAGCCAGTGGGCGTCAGCTCATTCTCTAAGGTACCTCTTTGTCATGTTGTTATGTTCTGATTTCTTGAATCGTCCTGAAGAAGTATGGGAGAAATGTTGGGCGCATCTATCGGACGATATTTTGTATAAACGACGTAAATTATTGAATCACCAAGGTATGTTTGAAACCCCTTATTATAATATACGTGTTTTCATAATTTTCCAAGTTAGATATATAGATATATATGTAATTTAATTGTACACTAATTCAAATTTCTATGACATAGATTTGTCGTTAACGGAGGATGAAATAAAGAATCTTGCTTTGGTTGAGATTGAGAATATGATGCAGAAATTCGGAAAGTCTCTTCGAGATTACGAAGCAATGCCATTACTAGATATATCAAGTGCATCATCTATGCACAATAAGTTGGTACATGATGAATTAAGTTACGATCGAGTTGCTTTAGCAGAGGAGCACAAGCATTTGGTGGATAATTTAACTGACGAGCAGCGCCATGTTTATGATGTGGTAATGCAAGCAGTAGATTCACATTGTGGAGGTGTCTTCTTTGTATATGGCTATGGAGGTACTGGAAAGACGTATCTGTGGAAGACATTGTCTGCGCAGTTAGGTCGAGGGGGGAAATTGTTCTGAACGTGGCTTCAAGTGGCATAACTTCACTTTTACTTCCATGTGGCCGAACTGCTCATTCAAGATTTTCAATCCCTTTAAATCTGAATGAGAACTTGACGTGTTCCATCAGACAGGGTAGTCAACTAGCAGAGCTTATTGTTAGAGCAAGGCTTATAATTTGGGATGAAGCTTCGATGATGCATATGTATTGTTTCGAAGCATTGGATAGAACTCTGAAAGATATCATGCAACTGAGCAATCCATTGAACAAGAACAAGCCATTTGGAGGCAAAACTATTGTTTTTGGAGGGGATTTCCGCCAGATTTTACCAGTGATTCCTAAGGGAACTCGACAGGATATTATCCATGCAACCATTAATTCTTTGAATATATGGAGGGACTGTAAGTTATTTAAATTAACTAAGAATGTGAGGTTGCAAGTACATGGGTCAACAGTTGAACATAATGAATTAAAAGAATTCTCTGAATGGATCGCACGTATTGGAGATGGAACACTGGGACATGAGAGTGATGATCATGCAATTGTTGAAATTCCAGAAGATCTCATAGTAAAATCTTCAAGTGGTCCAATTTTATCCATAGTGAAGAGTACATATCAGTCTTATATGGATTCAGGGGACGATATGAGTTTTTTGAAGGATCGAGCTATACTGGCACCAACACTTGATGTCGTTGACATAGTGAATGAGCATATGTCTTCATTGAATCCTAGTGAGGCAAGGACGTATTTATGTTCGGATAGTGCATGCAAGTCCGATGCAAATGTGGACATATTGGCTGATGTACACACCCCGGAGTTTCTAATTGGAATAAGGTGTTCAGGTGTTCCTAATCACGAGCTAAAACTGAAGGTTGGCACTCCTGTGATGTTATTGAGAAATATAGATCATTCACTTGGTTTGTGTAATGGTACTCGATTGGTAATTACCAAGCTTGGATCACATGTTTTAGAAGCAAAGATTATGTGTGGAAGCAACGCAGGCCATAAAGTTCTAATCCCAAGAATGTCATTAACTCCATCAGATCCGAGGTTACCGTTTAGGTTTCAGAGAAGACAATTTCCCTTGATCATATCTTATGCTATGACAATAAACAAAAGTCAAGGTCAATCACTCTCTCACGTTGGACTGTTGTTGAAAAAGCCCGTTTTTAGTCACAGTCAGTTCTATGTTGTAGTTTCAAGAGTGACTAATCGCAAAGGACTTAAAATTTTAATCTGTGATGAAGATGGTGAACATAGTCGGTCACAAAAAATGTTGTATATAAGGAAGTCTTTCAAAATTTGTAATGTGCATTTGTTTAAGTAATTCGTGTATTTGCTTTATGTGAGCAAAATATATCTTAATCAATATTTATTTACTTTTTTTTATTAATTCAATTTTATAAACGACCAATTTATCAATAACATATTACACTACGATGATATTATTGCTAATTCATATCAGATATATATTAAAAATTCAATAAATATAATTTTATATTTTTTATAAAGTAACACTCCTATAAACCAAGTTTGTACATGAATTTTAGTTATGCACAAAAAATATCGTTTTTATTCTTAATTTATCACCATTTAAAAAATATTTTATTATTTTTTATGCATAACAGTGATATTGAAAAAATAGATTTCACTGTGAACACAGATTCTTAATTTTTTTTTTATATTACAATTGCAACATTACAATTACTAAGTCAATATGCATAAATATACAAAAAATTATTTAATAATAAATTGAGATTAAAAATTCATATAATTCGAAATCCGTGCATCGCACGGGTGAAAATACTAGTGCAATAACTAAAAATCAAGAATTCATATTCTCTTCTTGCTGCACGAAGACAGTTCCATTTAGTAAATGTGCATTCTCGAATTTTCATTATATTATACATTCATATATATATATATATATATATATATATATATATATTTATGTGTTGTTGTGTGTATATTGCGCGAGGTCGCCCCCGACCCACAACCCGGGGCGAATAAAAGTAGAAAACCCGCCAAGTGTCACACCTCGCAGGCCCCCGAGCAGAAGGACCAGACCAATTGGAGCGAAGCGCGACCTGGGCGACATCGACGACCTCAGGCTGACACAAACACAGAGCATTAACTACGATTTGACCAGTGTCAGATAGGTGGCGCCTAGGAACTCTCCTAGAGTGGGCTTAAGTCAGAGGTGTGTCAGTAAAGGACGGTAATGATGAGTGGCTAGGAGTAGTTAAACGGCTAAATCAATGATTATCCAGATTTGTCTCGGGCGACGTCCCAGCGACCTCCGACCTGAGTCACATCAGTCTTGTAGCATTTAATGTTTTACAGAGCCACTTTCGGCCCCTTGTACTGGTAACCGGGAGAGTGAGCTCCACTCTCCCAAATACTATAAATATGGGTCATTTATGACCAAGAAAATGGGGGAAATCAATATCATACCAAACCTCTTGCAAATTTATTACTCAACACTTATTCTCTCAAGCAATCATATAACATAAATATAATCCACCTTACACATTTATTGTTTGTGTCACTAAGATCATTAAGCCACATCTTAATCCATAATCCTCACATTTTAGTGCACCACAATTGGCGCTAGAAGGAGGGTACTCTTTAAGAAATATCAAACTAAGTTCTTAATGTTTTTCTCATCGGAGTATTCCTCATGAATCTTCGATACAAAACCCCCTCATTCACCCAAATCTCTCAAAGAAAGAAACCACTCAACCATGTCTCAAGCGACTCTCATCACCAAGAGAAAAGCAATTTCAGTTTCATGTCACTCCGGCGGAGCAAGGGCTAGCGGCCCGGCCGTTAGCAATTGCAAGGCTGGGGGACCCACCACCGGGATTGCTCAAAAGCTCGAGCAGATCCGTACCCCGAAAGAAATCGATGAAGCTATCGCGGAGTTACGCCGGAAGCAGGCCAAAGTACAGATCCCAGATGGCGACCTACGCCACAACCTGAACCGGAAGGCCCAAAGCAAGGGCAAAGGCCAGAGGCGCGAGGAGTCCCACCTCGAAGAGTCTTACAAGGAAAGAGAACCCAGCTAGGACCTCGCCCACGAAGGACCTCATTGCGAGGAACCTCGCGAGAGGGCCTCACGCCGGGAAGTCGGGGAAGCCAACTCTCGAGGGGCCTTGATGTACTCCAGTCTATCGGGTAATCCGAACGAAGGGCCGAATCCCATCCACAAACGTTTATTCTCAGAAGGTTTCAATAGCGGCCCGCATCGAGGTTGTGGACCCCGGCCGAGATCGGCCCGGTGGCCTTGCGATCATCTTGAACGAAAGTTCTGTTAGGGATCGGTAGCCCAAAGCGAATCTAAGCGGTGGATATCGTGAAGGGCCAGACTAGAGCGAGTCCCTCGCCTGGTCGGAAAGGACTCCTTCACCATCTGAACGTCGCCGAACTCCTCACCTCCTTTATAAGAAAAAACTCTACTGCCTCGCCCCTCACCATGGCGAGTCCGCGAAACTGAAACGAGTCTCCCGCAAATGGCCGCCATCCTCCAGAATATCAAAGATCTCCAAGAGCAGTTAGCGAGCAAGGAGGGAGTACCTCTCACCACAAAGATACCCATCTCGCCATTATCACCCACAGTCATGCTCGCCCCTGTCCAAATCAAGATCAATGTTAGCTCCATCACGCAATACAACGACAACACCGATCCGATCAATCATGTAAGCAAATACACATCCTACATAAACTCCATAGGCGCGACGGATGCCACCCAATGCCGTCTTTTCACGCTCACTCTAGGCGACCAGGCCTACCGTTGGTTCAACACCCTGCCACCGACATCCATAGAGTCTTTCCATCAGATGGCTCAATTGTTCCTCACCCACTTCGCCTCGCTGACCCCACACAAAGGAACCAAGTAGCTTCTGGCGAACATCCATTAGTTCGAGGAAGAGTCGGACCGAGCATACATTGATCGCATAGACCAACTCATTATGGAAGGTGAGCCGCTGGGCGACGAAGCTAAAGTCTTGGGGATAGTGCATGGGTTGAAGAAGGGAACCAAACTCTGGAAAATGATGAACAAGGAATACCCATCAAGCTACGCTGATTTCCGATACCGAGCGGGGATTATGATCACCAATGCCGAGATACTGGCCTCAAGATTGGGCAAGCAGTGACCAAGAGAGGTGAAGGTCGAAGTTAAGAAGCCTGATCCAAAGTCCGAGAAACCTTTCAGAAGACCCGGGTCCACGAACTACCGAGCTCCAAAAATGTTCAAGCCAATCGAAAACTCTCTGGAGGTGAAGCTCCTAGAAAAACTGACCATGAATGCAGTCCAGATCTTTCAGGCGATCAGGGGCAGACAACTGATCCCACCGGCCCAGGAAATGTTCCAGGACATCTCTAAGCTCAACCCAAAGAAATTTTGTGATTACCACAATTCCATTGGGCATACCACTGAACATTGCCGCGACCTGCAAAGTGAGCTCTGTAAGTTGTACGAAGAAGGGAAATTGGAAAGGTTTGTTAAGCCAAGGCAGCAAAAAAATCAGCGACAAGCACCTCCGCCAGGAAACCAGCCCAACCAAGGAAAGCAAGGTCCATAGATCCCAACGGGGGCGGAGAATAGGGTCATCCACATGATCTGCCCTACAGGGGGAACCCTTGGGGGTTTTTGCCCAGCGACCTCCCTGTCTAACCGACGTTAAAAGGTCGAGATGCGAGCTCTTGATAATGTTGTGCTGAGTTGCCTTCCAGTCAACAATATCGTCCCAAATCAGGAACAACTCACCTCCACCGAAGAAGATAAAGATGGAGTGGTCTACCCGAACTGGGATCTGCTCGTAATCTCAGCCAGGATAATGGGGGCTTTGGTTCATCGCATCATGACCGATAATGGGGCTTTCTGCAACATCCTATTCAAGAAGACACTGGACCTGCTCGGCGATTTCCACTCTTACGTCGAGCCCTGCGAAGTTGGAATCCGAGGTTTTAGAAACCAACCTGTCGAAGCCTATGGAATGATTCACCTATCTGTGGAAATCACCTCGACCTTGGACATTGATGTGAAGGCGATGAGACAGCTAGACTTTGTGATCAACGATGCCCCCTCGAACTTCAATGCTTTCTTTGGTAGGCCTTTCGAACATGAGTTCGGGGCTGCCACCTCATCCTATTTCTATTGTATTAATTTTCCCAGATCTGACGGGAAAATTGGCACCATCAAGGGTGACCAGATCGCTGCAAGAAAATATTTAACTTACACCTGTGTCGATTTAAATTCTGCTTTTTATTTCGGTAGGAAACCCGAGGTGGGGCTAAGCTGTACGAGCCGAACTCCACCCTGGAAGAAAAATGAAAATGATAAAATGGAGATAGATAATGTAATAGAAATGAATGTAACACCTATGGAAGTTGACATCGCCGCTAAAGAGAAACCTGCACAAGAGTTACTAGACTTGGAACCTCGCCTTGGTTTCGAGCCAATGGAGGTCGACTCCGAACAACGAAAATCCAACCTTGATCCAAGAGCAGAAATAAATGATCAGCGATCAACCCCTATCGCAGAGATCAAAACAATCCCAGTCGACCTCGATCGACCGGAACTAAGTGTGACTATCGGGACACGAATTCCCAGCGACCTGTGAGATCAATTGATAGATTTTCTCAAGGAAAATTTAGACGTATTGGCATGGTCACATGAGGACATGGTCGGCATCGACCCCAAGGTAGCATGCCACAAACTAAACATCGACCCGACAAAGAAGCCAGTATCCCAGAAAATGAGAAAGTTCGATCCTAAGAAATACGCAGCCCTGGCCGAGGAGGTAAAGAAGCTGCTAGACAATAAGTTGATCGAGCAAGCAGATCAGCTGCAGCGGCTGGCCAATGCGGTGTTAGTAAGAAAAGCAAATAACTCTTGGCGGTTGTGCATCGATTTCACCGACCTCAATGAGGCTTGTCCTAAAGATTACTTCCCGATGCCTCATATCAATCATCTCGTGGATAGCACTGCTGGACACGAGATGATGACATTTATGGATGCCTTCGCCGGGTATCACCAGATCGCCATGGATAAAGATGATCAGCAACACACGTCTTTTCTGACAGAGAAAAACGTGTATTGTTGGAAGAGAATGCCATTTGGGTTGAAGAACGCAGGAGCAACCTACCAACGTCTGGTAAATTGAATGTTCACCGATGAGATAGGAAAGACAATTGAAGTGTACATCGATGACATTGTGGTGAAAAATGAAAAGAAGGAAGACCATCTGAGCCACCTCGCCCGGACCTTTGACATCTTGAGAAAATACAACATGCGCTTGAATCCCAAGAAATGCAGTTTCAGAGTTGGTTCGGGAAAATTCCTGGGCCATATCATCAGTCAGCAAGGTATCGAAGCTAACTTTACAAAGATCAAAGCCATCATGGACATGAAACCACCTCGCAATGTAAAAGAAGTCCAAAGGTTGACTAGTTGTCTCGCAGCTCTCAACAGATTCGTATCCAGAATGGGGGATAAGTGCAAGCCTTTCTTCGAAGCCATGAAAAAAGGAAAGTTCTCATGGACCCCGCAATGCCAGGCCGCATTTTTGAAGCTCAAAGTGTATCCCTCCGACCCCCAAATCCTGGCAAAACCCATACCAGGCAAGAAGTTGTTTCTATACCTCGCGGCCTCGGAGTCCGCCCTCAGCGCAGTATTAGTGCGGGCGGAAGGTCAGTTCCATTTGCCTATATACTTCGTCAGCCAAACCTTGAATGATGCCGAGCTCAAGTACCCCCCGCTCGAGAAGCTCGCCTATGCCTTGATTATGAGCGCCCGAAAGCTACGGCAGTATTTCTTCGATTACCAAATAGAAGTCTTAACTACCATGCCACTGAGACAAGTTTTGCACCAACCTGATACAGCCGGGAGGTTGTTGAAATGGTCCATCGAATTATGTCAGTTCGGGATCACCTTCGCTCCCCGAACTGCCATCGAGGTTGGACAGTATGAAGTAACATACGCGCCGCGGCCGGCAATAAAAGCTCAGGCCTTGGCCGACTTCATCATTGAATTAACCCCTCCTCCTGGGGCCAGCGGTTCGACCGGCCCACCATGGGAGTTATACGTAGACGGCTCGGCAACTGCCAACAAATCAGGGGCAGGAGTTGTGTTAATCAGTCCAGATGGGATTTCTTTTCAGAATGCCATCACTTTCGATTTCCCTGCCACCAACAACGAGGCCGAATATGAAGTACTGATCAATGGTCTAGAAATGTCCACCGCACTGGACATCAAGAGGCTTCAAGTACACACCAACTCCCAGCTGGTAGCACGCCAGATATCAGGGGAGTATGAGGCCCAAGATGAGCGGATGTCGGCCTACCAAGAGGTCGTCAAAGCACTTTGCCTGAAATTTGAACAAATCTACATCAAGCTAGTACCAAGGGAGGCGAACTCCCGAGCTGATGCATTAGCACGACTAGCGACTTCGGAGGGACCAGCAGAGATGAGGGATGTCACCATCACAAAACTCTCCCACCCCTCCACTGCTAACACAACAGTCGCTACCCTAGACACCCCGAGTTTAAGCTGGATGACCCCCATAATCGACTACTTGATGACTGGGGCATTACCAACTGACAGAATTCAGGCAAAGCAATTGCAACTAAGGGCAGCAAGGTACACATTGGTTGGTAACGAACTATATAAGAGAGGCTTCAGCATACCACTGCTCCGATGTGTTACCCTGGAGCAAGGGCAGGCTATCCTGCAAGATATTCATGACGGGGTATGCAGAAACCACACTGGGGGGCAGTCGCTCGCTCATAAGACGACGAGACAGGGGTATTTTTGGCCAACTTTAAAGGCCGATGCCATGGTTTTCACACGGAAATGCTACAAATGTCAAATACACGCACCATCAATCAAGGTCGCACCTGAGGAACTCACCAGCATCCTCAGGCCTTGGCCTTTTGTGAAGTGGGGGATAGATATCATCGAGCCGTTACCAACAGCCTCGGGTTCAGTCAAATACACCCTAGTCGCAGTAGATTACTTCACAAAATTGGCCGAGGCTGAGGCTTTGGCGACCATAGATCAGGATCACATCATCAAATTCATATGGTGAAACATCATCTGCAGATTCGACCTACCGCAAGCAATTATATCCGATAATGGGAAGCAGTTCGATGGTCATAATGTCGATAGTTCTTCAGAAAATGAAAAATCAACAAGCTTTTCTCTACCCCTTATCATCCTCAGTCAAACGGTCAAGTCGAAGCTGTGAACAAGATCATCAAGCACACCCTGAAAACTAAGATTGAGGGAGGAAAATGGAGATGGGCCAGGTGAACTACCAGATATACTGTGGTCATACAGAACGACCTGCCGAAATTCGATCGGAGAGACCCCTTACTCAATGGCATTTGGCTCGGAAGTAGTCATACCCGCAGAGGTCGAATTCCAAACTCTCAGAACCTCGCAGATCGCGACCGACCGCAACGATGAAGCCTTGGCCAGAAACCTAGACTTGCTCGAAGAGAAGCGATTAAAGGTAGGTATCCGAAATGCGAGATACAAACAACAGTCCGAAAAATACTACAACTCTAAAGTGTGACTTCGAAAATTCAAAGAAGGCGACTTGGTCCTGAAGAAGACTCTCGGAGTAACCAAAGGAACTTTCGGACCAAATTGGGAAGGACCATACAAGGTCGCTCGAGTATTATCCAACGGGGCATACGAGCTAGAGAACCCAGATGGCACTCAGTCTCAGTACCCGTGGAACGTATCTCATCTAAAGAGATACTATTAGTAGGGTCAAGGCCAGTGTACTTGTAAACTTTTAGGCGAGTCAATAATAATGAGTTAAATTTTCTTTCTCACAATTCCTATGTTTAAACCCAGGGAGGTCGCATAGATGAAACATCAACCTCCCCCGGGAATGACTTTCGACTTATTTGCGGCGAGATCGCCACCCCTAGCGTTTGATCCTCCCCTAATTTTATAAGACGACTAAGCAAGGTTCAATCTAAAATCACAATGCCAATAAGACGAATGAACATATACACAAATTATAGTCGCATAAGGAAATCAAGTCGGCACAATAAAAAAAAGAAAAGGGCAGATTTCATTAATGACAACAGGCCCGAAGGTCGGTACATTACAAAAGCCCGAAGGCTAGATTACATCAAGCGGAAAACCAAGATACATCATGATAACTGACGACAGATGTTTTACTATAACCCAATATCCACGACTGGCAGATGACTTCCGGCTTTAAGGCATGCTGATCAAAAGTATTGTTGGAGATGGGGTGGGGTTCAATAACTTCTCTATCTCCTTTTTCTTATCAGGATTCTTGATGTCATCATTCTTAAGAACGATCAAGAATCCCATCAGCAGCACCACTGACTATGTTCAAAGGCTGCCCACCTAATTGTTGCTGAGTAACGCTGGTGAGGGTGTGGGCAGCCCGCCTCCGGGATCTTGGGCTGGTAAACACCTCCCCTAGAGGCCAGTTGTGGCCTACTCTTCGGGAGGAGCCGCGCCGGACATCTCAGCGACCTCATTTTGTGCCCCAGCCTCATCCGTCTGAGCCTCGAGGACCACCTCGGAGTCCACCGGCTGTGTCTCATCTGGATCGGGAGTGGGGTGCACGATCCGACTCTGATTAGGGAAGAAGGACAAATCAATGCCCAGATCTTCCAGATCTTTAATCTCTAGCACAATGTCGGAGGCATGGGGAAGTCACGAACGTACGCAGTCAGCTCGGTCACAATGTCAGTGAGGTCGGCAGCAGGGTTCTTCTGTCGAACAGCTCAGATAGCATCCGCAACCGCCACGACATAGGAGAAGTTGGCATTCTGCTCTTCGACCTACTTAAAATGTTCGTATTTGGTGGCCAACTTCTCCCCGACCTCTACATCCTTGCTGATCAGCTCCGCCTTCATCCGGGTCACGGCCTCCTTCTCCTCCCCGAGCAGTCTCTCGGCCTCCTTCAGCTGGCCCTCGAGCTCCAAGGTCCTCTTGGCCAAGTCACCCTTGGCAACCTCCAGTTTCTTTTGCACCTCATGGGCAGCTATCAGTGATTTCGCTTGCTCAGAGGTCATCGTCTGGGCCTTCTCCAGTTTGGAAAGCTCGAGCTCGGATTGGGAGCAGGCCTTTTCCATGTAGAGGGCGGCCTTCAAGGAGTGGACAACAGTCGAATACATGTTGCTCGTGACTTGTTGGCGATGGGCAGAGGAGTGATCATCCTTCGTCCATGTGCGCGGAACGTTCCTCATCATCCGCTCCAAGTAGCCGGGCCAGTCTCGTGGCGTGCCCTCCAGCGTGGGAATCGGGGATCTCAGGAAGCTTAGCACCTCCGGTGAGAACTTGCTGGCCGTCAGCTCCTGACTGCAACAAGGAGGAACAAATATATTAAGTTTGGTCCCGGTTTTGAAGTAAATTCATTAAGAGTTGCAAGCTGTCTACCTCTGCATCCTCTCCTCATCCCAACCACTCCAGGAATCGTCCTCTGGATGGCGACCTCCCTCCCGGGTAGAAGTCGGCAAAGGTGTCGGGATGGGAGCCACCCTTCCAGCACCCCGACTTGATGTGGATCAGTGTGTGCCAGGTTCATCTCGCGCCCTCTTGGGAGGTCGCTCACCAGCCACAGTGGCGGGTTCGGCAGCTTTCTTCTTGCCTTTGTCGACAGCAAGGGGAGGAGTCTGAACTGGAATGTCCCCATGGGCGGCAGTGTCGGGCAGATGCCTCATGGAGCCGAGTACTGATCGAGGTCGCGAGGACATCTCGGAGGCAGAAGGCAGACGACGGTAGATCGGGATCTCCGGATCTAACATAAAATAGAACCTTTAGCGCAAAATCGCGAAATACATTTGAAAAGATGCGGCCGAGACTTACAGGGAATCCTCAAGTGGCGAGGGTAAGTATACAGTTGTCGCGAGTCATTTTATTTGGAGAATATTATGTGGCTAATTCGGTTACGACTCACAAACAAAACATGCACGTGTAAAATAAACTGTAAATAAGAAGAATTTGTTGACCCAGTTCGTCAAGAAATGACTACTCTGGGGGCATACCAAGCCAGGGATGTAGTATTGCGAGTTTTACACGTACAATATTTGATACATCTCATGAAGATGAATCATTATGGATGAAGATGATTTGGAGATTTAGTATATGAGTGTTAGGGTTTTTGCTTGCATGAACTCTCGAATTTTTCTATATCTCACTTCTCTGGGAATTTTTTTTTTGGTCCCCTTCCCTTGTTGTTTTTTCTTCCATTTATAGTACTCCGACAAGCATGAGCTGGTTTGCCAAGCATGAGCTGGAGACTTCGGGCCATGCAAGAATTCATGCAAATCTGCTATCTTTCCAACTTTGTCTTCTAGATTGATCTTTGCTTTTGCTTGTCTATAAGGCACTCTTTTGGTCGTCCAAATCAATCTTTCGTTCGGCTAAAAGCTTTGTTCACCCCCCTTAAACCATATCAATTTTATGTCGGAATATCATCGAGCATACTGGCCTCTTCAGGTTTGACTGAACCCTCAGGTTGTCTGAGCCTTCAGGATATCTGAGTACCGAGTTGTTGGTCCTGGTGCAAACGAGTCTTACACGTGTATGGGGGGGGAATACATGTGTTCAGTGTTTTTAAAACTTTTCTTTTACTGAGGTCAGCTTGGGTCAGGCTGTCCTGAAGATTTGGTCCTGAGAAGCACAAATCACTCTGAGTCAAAGTCTACTGAGACAGTGATCCTGAATTGCTTTCAGAAACCTCAAATAATCCCAACTGAGTCCTGAGTTTCAGAGATCCTGAGTTGCTTGGATCAGATAACTAACTTACTGAACCCTCAGAAGAGTAAGTTCAGTTTGGTAACTATCTGTTCTAGCTACTCAGATGTGCGGAATGGTTGGCCCTTTAGTTTATACTCGTTTTAAGCTTTGCTGAAAACCTTTCTTTGAATGGAATAGTGATTAGGCTGTGATTCAATTATATGCAACTTCCAGTGGATTGATTCTAACTGAAATCTCAGTGAAAATATGCTTTCTGATTTAAATCAATGCAACAGTTAAGCACAGATAAGGAAAGCAATAAACAACACAGCAATTTATAGTGGTTCAGAGACTCAAGCTCCTACGTCCACTCTCTTTGATCCTCAGAGAAATTCACTAATCACTTCCTGAGCTTTCTGACTACCTCGCGTAGTTTACTTACTCAACTCGGCCCTGAGCTTTCTGACTACTCCACGTAGTTTACTTACTCAACCCGACCTTGAGCTTTCTGACTACCTCCGTAGTTTACTTACTCAAACACAAACAAGCTTTCAGACTACCTCTGTAGCTTACTAACTTCTCCTCTAGAGCTTTCTGACTACTCCGCGTAGTTTACTAACTCTTTACAACTCTTCTCACCAACAAACACACTCCAACTACCTTCTCAAGGGTTTGGGGTTTCTCGGTTGGTTTCCAACTAGGATGAGATATCCTTTACAATGAAGTACAATGCAAAGGCTAGGATATCTCGACTAAGCTTTGAATATATCTTATCAAACTAGGCTTAGTTTAATGAGCTCTCTTCAATGCAGCAATGTTAAGCATCTCTGGAAGAGTCTGATTGAGGATGAAAATCGTCGTCCTTAATCTGAAGAAGATATCTTGCAGATCAGGGTATGAGCTGAGCTCAGGGTAGCGGTCAAGGATGAACCGTTCCCCTTGCTCCTCCACTTTCGGTTTCTTGACTTACGCCCTTCTTCCATCTCGGGCTATCTGGTTCAGTTGAAGCATCAGCTGAAGGATCAAGAAGTAGATCACTCAGGAGCTCATCCAAAATAAAAATTTTGCTCACGAGTCTCAAAGAACGAGAATGTTGTCTTAGGTCGAGTCCTCGGTTGCATCTGAGTGGGTTAAGGGGAGCTGGTAGGCACTTCCTCGTATTGACTCGAGTTGGCTCTTCTGTCTGCAAGTAAGACATCTTTGGTAGGAATCTCGAGGCTGAGTTCCTTTAAAATTTCTGAGAAATTTTATCTGAGTGAGCGATGTCTCAAAGCACCTCGGAGAGAAGACCTCTCCTCGGTCATCACCACGTGCCTTAGAGATAACCTGAGCCAAGACTTGTAATGGCGAATTCTGAGCGGTTTTGCTCTCAGGTTGAATCTCTTCAGAATCTCTGCCATCTTCATCGGTGAGAACCACCAGTCTTCTGTGCTTGGGGCCGAAGGTTTTCTGTTTCTTCATCTTCTCACCCTGCTCCATCTTGTCCTCCAACAAAACCTTCCCCCTGGTTTATTGGGTTTCTTTTTCAGCAGCAACGCTTGGTGATTCTGCTTTCTTTTCTTTCTTCCCCCTGATGGCCTGTTTCTTCACAGCAATGGGCTTGAAGAGCACCTTGGACTTGGGGAATGGGGTCGAATTGGCGAAGATGTCCTCCTCCTCTCTGCACATCTCCAAAATAAATGCTATTTTGGTGGCATGGTGGATCTTGCCTTTGATCGAGATCTCCCCGTCAACCTTTCTTATGACTTTGGCTTGTTCACTCACCATCTGAATCAAGAATCTGAGACAGTTGAAGTAGGTGGTGGGTGAGGCCTCGATCGCCGCCATTAATCTGAGCTTCGGGGTACTAATTTGCTCAAAACTCCCTGAATGACTCATGATGCATTTGCTCACAATATCTAACAAAACTCTATATTGTGGCTTCAAATGCCTCTTATGCAGTGTAGCCTCAAATTTTACAGGATTCTCAGCAATCCTATCTAAATAGTCCTGCTCTCTACCCAACATATACACAACAGGATCCTCTCCTCTATCACAAAGCTCAAAAACATCTTTTAAATTTTTTGGAATAATGTACAATTCCCTTTCAAAATCGATGTATTTAGACGAATGTTCAAAATGTGATACAGTAATCTCGGAATGCATACCATCCTCTTCATCTATCTTCATATTACAGATGAACTCGATTACCTCTTTCGCGTATTCTTGGTCCGGTCGGCTTGCGACGAGATGGGTGAGCTTGGCCAAACGGATCATACGGAGAGCCTCCTTTTCTGGTTTGGAGTTGGTTGTGCTATCGAGCGAGACAACGAACTCGTACCAAGGTTTATTGGTTTCGGCTAATTTGTCAAAAATGGTAGGAGCCATTTGAGAGATTGAAGATTTAGGGTTTAGGTTTTCTGGGCAAAGGGGTTAATTTTGCAGAGGATTTTGGGAACGAAGGGTTTGATAAAAATTGGCTTGAATGGCTTCTTGGGGAATAAATAGTTTCGAGATCGTGGGAATTCGCGTTAGGTTAGGTGAAAAGCAACGGTTGAGATTAATCTCCGATTAATCGGGTATGCGAACAGTCGATCTCTGAAAAGTAAGCCGCCAAAATATCCTCATTGGTCATTAATGTAACAGAGCATTAAATGACTGTTGACCTTCTTCGGAATTTCAAACGATCCCGCCCAAAAACATTCCTTAGGTGTTTCGTATTTATTGCAAATGATTACTGAGCTTCATTTAAGCAATAAATGAGTCGCATGAGTCATTACTTCTTCAGACTAATTTATCTCTATCAGTCTTACTGAGTACTGACCTTGATAAAATGTCGAAGATAATAATCTTGAAATCTTGAATGGGTTCAAAGATATGCTCTTGAAATCTTGACCTTGATGAAATCTGAGTTTCACGAGACTCGATTCAATATTTCCATTTTATCCTGAGCTTCTCAGTAGAATTCTGAGAAAACTTCATGCATCTGAAAACCTTCAATTTTTCAGATTTTACTCTATACACCTGGATCTAACATCCCTAATTCAACTGAAAGTTCCTGAAATCTTGATTCAGCCAAAGGTTTAGTCAAGATATCGACTCTCTGCTATCGATTATGAATTTTCTCCATCCTTATGTCCTTTTTCTCGACATGATCTCGATGAAGTGATGTCGATATCCACATGCTTGCATCTCTGTGTGCAATACCGATTTTGTGAAATAGCAATGGCACTATTATTGTCACAAAATATTGGTACTTCATTGGCTACAACTTTATAATCCCTTAATTGTTGTGCGAGCGAAAGAATAAAACCACGGCAAACTTCACTGCGACCATGTATTCACCCATAATCTTGGTTGCTCTCGAGGTCTGTTTCTTCGAAAACCAAGATATCAGCTTACTTCCTAGAAATTGACAAGTTCCTGTAGTGGACTTCCTGTCAATCCTGCAACCTCCATAATCGATCCCGAGTAACCCGGTTAATTCAAGGTTATCATCACCGGATACCATAATCCTCTATTCATTTTTGCCCTTAAGATACTTCAGTATCTTTTTGGCAGCCTCCATGTGACTAGCCTTAGGATTAGCTTGGTATCTTGAACATATCCCAATAGCAAATGTTATATCTGGCCTACTTGCTGTGAGATAGAGCAATGATCCAATGATTCCTCTATAATCAGTATGACTCACTGATTTGGCTTCAGAATCAGGATCCATCTTGTAGTTAGTATTCATGGGAATCATAACTGCATTGCAATTCTGTACACCATATTTGGCAATCAGATCTCTGGTGTACTTTGCCTGGTTGATGAATATTCCTTCATTTGATTGTTTCACTTGAAGACCTAGAAAGAAATTCATCTCCCCATCATTGACATCTCAAACTTGCCTTTCATCAGTGTTGAAAACTTTTCACACAAGCTGATGGTTTGGAGATCCAAAAATGATGTCATCAACATATATCTGAACCAGTATGATATCTTCCCCATCTTCTATCCGAAACGAGTTCTATCAACAAATCCTTTTGACAAAACCATGGTCATGAAGAAACCGAAAAAGAGTATCATACCATGCTCTGTGTGCTTGCTTAAGACCATACAAAGCTTTTCCGAGCACTGTAAAACTTGGTCATTCTGTTTTGAAACCGGAGGTTGTTCCACATAAACCTCTTCTTTAAGTACACCGCTTAAATGCACTTTTCACATGCATTTGATAGACCGTGAACTTCATGTGGGCAAAGATATGCAAGAAACAATCGATGGCTTCTAGTCTTGCAACTGGTGCAAAGGTTTCATCATAATCTAAGCCTTCTTCTTGGGAATAACCTTGTGCAACTAGCCTTGCCTTGTTTCTTACAATGTTGTTGTTTTCATCTCTTTTATTCTTAAATACTCACTTGGTTCCAATGACATTGTGCCTTTTCGTCTATCTACTAGCTCCCATACTTCATTTCTTGAGAATTGATTCAAATCATCTTGCATAGAAGAAATCAATGAGAATCTTGTAGAGCTTCACCAATCTCGATGAGGCTCTTTCTCTGATAGGAAGCAGCAGAATAGTGCACTCTCACCGTGGAACCTTCTTGTTTTAACACCTTCAGTTAGATCACCCACAATCTGACTTGTAGGATGACTATCTAACCATTTCCTTCTAGATGTTCCCCTTCAACAAAGATCCTCAACATTTGAAATGTTAGGTTCGATTAATTCATGAAACTTCGAGGGAACAACGAAAAAGAGAAAGGGAATCATCTTCCTCGGGAAATTCCATTCGAACATTGTCGAGACATTTGTTCCCCTTTGGTTTATAGATTCGAAATTTGCCTCATTTGTGACCACATCTTCATTGGCATCACATACCGAGTCCGGCGGTGTGCTGTTCGATTGGTCACCTTTGGTGTGTTGGCTTTCCCCAGTCTCACCATCCCGAGTTCCATCTTGAACTTATTTATTCGAGTCTGAGTCACTCCAATCATAGATAGTGGTGACTTCTTCTTTTCGTGTTAGATGGATGTTTTGTCATTCTTTTTTGGGCTTAATCTGGTGATCCTCTTGGTCATTCATCTGCATCATGTTCTGTTTCTTTCCGAACACAAGTAGATTCATCAAAAACAACATGAGGTGTTTCCTCCACAATAAGAGTCCTACAGGTTGTAAACTCGAAAGCTTTTTTCGACTTGAGAATATCCTAAGAATATTCCTTCATCGACTTTTACTATCAAATGTTTTCAACTGATCTTTACCATTATTGTGTATGAAACACTTGCAACCAAACACACGAAAGAAAGAAACAAGAGGCTTCCTTTCATTCCAAAGCTCATAGGGTGTTTTGCCTTGACTCTTGGTCAGCATGGATCTATTCAGTGAGTAGCATGCGATGATAATGACTTGACCCAAAACCTTTTGGGAATATCAGCTTCATCTATCATTGTCCTTGCAGCTTCTTTCAGAGTCCTGTTCCTTCTTTCAGCAACACCATTTTGTTGAGGGGTCCTTGCAGTTGATGTTTCATGTGAAATTCTATTTGCTGCACAATAATCAGATATGATATGATTTATAAATTTTGTTCCTTTGTCAGATCTGACTTTGACCACACTCAGATTTTTCTCAATACTGAGTCTTTTCGATGAATTTGGCGACTTTATCTGAGTCTCTTTCTTACTGAGTAAGAATATGACCCAAGTATATCTTGAGTAGTCATCAACTACTACCAATGTGTATTTCCTGCCATTAGTGCTCACTGGTGTTATAGGACCAAAAAGATCCATATCACGATGAATCAAGTATTCTCATCGGTAAAACATCTACTTTGCTTTTAAATGATGCTTTAACTTGTTTTCCTTTTTTTGCACGCATCAAAATATTTCCTTCTTGAACACTTCATTAAATGACCCTCTCACAAGAGCTAATCTTGAAAGCTTATTCAGGGTTTTGAAATTCAGGTGATTCATTCTTTTATGCCATAACCAACTGGTATCTGTGGAACTTTTAGCAACCAAACATGTATCTTTAGGAGTTGAACTCCAATCAGCAAGATACACATTTCCTTTTCTAGTACCGGTCGGAATATTTTTACGTGTTGTATCATCTTTCACATAACATAAGTTCTTAGAGAACTCAACATTAAAACCCTTATCACGAAATTGGCTTATTGAAAGCAAATTATGCTTCAATCCGAATACATATAAAACACCATGGATATGAACCGAGTCGATTTCCAAAGTTCCATATCCTTGATCATCCCTTGAGTTATCTCCAAAAGTGATCTGAGGGCCTCTTTGTTCAACATAGTCACTGAGTATCTCTTGAATCCTGTCAGATGTCTTGAGCATCCACTGTCAAGATACCATACATCAGGGGCTTTTTCATCTCTCAGTGCTATGTGATCTTTAATCAGCTTTGTGTCCTTGTTTTCCTCCTGAAAAACAGATCAATTTTTAGGTACCCAATTTGTATAGGGTCCTACAAGGTTAGTTGTACCTTTCGGAATCCAAATCTGTCTGACAACTCTAATCACTTTAGAGTGGCTAATTTGTCTTCCATAAACATCAACATACACATTCACTACTCTGGGTGCCTTAGCAGTCTTCTGTGTATGTGTGCTAGCTTTAGCATGAACATGAGCCTTTGAATTATTCTTTGGTTCAGGCCTTTTGTTCATTTGCTTTGGCTTCTGTGCAGCCGGTCTAAATCTTTGTTGACTCGGGTTCAGATAACCTTTACCCTTAGGCAAGAGGGGTTCGGGTTATGCATCTTTGAAATTTGGGTCTTCAAGATATCTTTTGAGGACTTGGTCTCTTCATTGAGAATGTCTCTGCTTGAGTGTTTCTCTTCTCCGAAGATTCCTCGATGGTTCGATGTGGATTCTTTCGTTTTGCACTCTTAGCTTTGAGGCTTTGAAGTACTTGTTCGAAATTTTCCAATCGAGTGCTCGGGTTTTCTAGCCTTTACCCGAGGTTTGGGCTTTCCTACGATCATTCAGTTTTTTTTTTGAAACCATGGGTCCTTTTCCTTTGTCTACAACCTTGGGCATTTCTTGATTTGAAGTGTGGGTGCCTTTGGTTTTACAAAGATTGTCTTCTTGCTACTTGATGCAACATTCGATGACCTTATGAGGTTCCCCCACGGAATGTATCCCAATCCGCATTTTATAGTGGCGGATCTCTGGTAACTCTGAATTTCATCTATTACTTTAGATGTAGTATTCAATAGAGTTAACTTCTTCTGTGCACTATCCTCACAGTTCTGTAGAGTTTCATGCTTCTCAGAGAGGTCATTGAACTTAGTTACGATTAGTTTGAATTTCTTGATGGATTTCTCTAGCTCTTGATTTAGGGTCACTATCAACTTCTCTTTTCTCTCGAGAGTTGTACTTTCGAAACATCCAGTTCATCAAGAGCTCCCATTAATTGAGAAGTGATCTCGGTTTTTCTCGAGTCTTTTTCCATTTTAGATTTTTGACCTTGATTTCCTTATTTCTCGCTCTTGAGTTTCATTTAGCAGTTCTTGTAAAACAGCCATAGTCCTTCATCGATTCTCAAAAGAATCCATCAGGTCAAATTGACTGTTTACAGTTGAACTTGACAACTCTTGTGCTAGTGTAGGAGCAACAACGAAGAAAAGAAGAGTTTACCTCCTCAATGGCCATCGGACAAATGTCATCACTTTCCTTTGTCGAGAATATTTCATCTGAAGAGCTAGATCCTCCTCGAATGTTCTTCTTCGCAACCATGGTCTTTTTGCTTGAGAACTTCTTGTCTCTTTTTAGCTTGCCTTTCTCTTCTCTCCTTAGCACTTTCGGATCTGGACAATCATCTTTGGAAGTGACCTTTCTTTTTGGCAATTGTAGCATCTGTTGGTATCATCATCCCGATCACTTTCTTCCTTGGACTTGGAGTCCTTCTTTGCGGATGAAGATCCTTCCGTTTTTTCAGTCATTTCTCTTCTCGGTTGGTTTGTCCTCGGGTTTCTTCCGGTACACCTTGATTCTGTAATAGCTTTTGTATTTTCCATATCGACTATTAAGTATTTCAAACCTCCTTGCCATCGGTCTTAGCTTATCCTCAAGCTCATCCCCGATTCTTAGCAAGGAGTTCTCGAACTCTCTAGTTTTTGAGGTTTTTATCTTTGGCTTTAAAAAGCCACATTTTTACTAGATGATGAATCATCTTTCTTTGTCGACCTTTTTGGATTTCTTATCAATTACAAACTCATAGGCCTTCATTTCGGAGAAGACTTGTTGATAGGGCATTGAATTAATGTTTTTGGTGTTTTCAATCACCAACTTTGCATGTATATCCCATTTCTTAGAAAGACCTCTAAGAATTTTCAAT
The DNA here is from genome assembly GCA_037126765.1 of Stenogyne calaminthoides. NCBI lineage: Eukaryota > Viridiplantae > Streptophyta > Magnoliopsida > Lamiales > Lamiaceae > Stenogyne > Stenogyne calaminthoides. The sequence continues at coordinate 27,433,504 of JBBCBC010000009.1, read as the reverse complement.
GCAACTTCTCTCTGTGGATATTTCTTTCCAAGTGCATTTAGATCATTCATAATACTAGTGAATCGACTTCCAATTTGTCAATTGATTCACCTTCTTCCATTTCAAAACTATCAAACTTTCCTATTGCAACCGAAAGTTTGCTTTCCTTGATATGATCGTGCCTTGGCACATTCACTAGTGTATCCCAAATTTCTTTGGCGAGATTATTGCATTGTTGAGAGATCATTCCCATCACACCATCATCAATTGTCTTTGTATAGTGTGTCTTTTAGCAATATAGTCTAGATTGACTAACTTTCTCTCCTCGAAGTCGGTTGGTCATCGGACTTAGAAATCTGCTCTAGGATCGTTTCTCTCATTTTTACGTTCTCTCGATTCACCACGATGAAATTGGAATGGCCCTTCAGAGACCACTCTCCACATTCGTTCATGTTTAGAATACGTGAGCTGCATTCTTAGTCTCCATAAATCATAGTTCTCCACCGAGAACATGGGAAGTTTCTTAGAAGACATTTTTATCTCGAGTCATTTAAGAATTCAAAAATAAGATCGATTCGGATAGACCACAAGTATTTTTAACAAATAAAACTTTGGTCAAACAAAGCAGTGGTCAAGTTGAACCAACGCTTCTCGATACCACTTGTTGGTCCCGGTGCAAACGAGTCTTACACGCGTGTATGGGGAATACACGTGTTCGATGTTTTAAAACTTTTCTTTTTCTTGAGGTCGGCTTGGGTCAGTCCGTCTCAAGATTTGGTCCCGAGAAGCACAAATCACTCGAAGTCAAAGTCTCTTGAGGCATGTGATCTGAAAATGCTTTAAAACCTCAAATAATCCCAACCGAGTCCTGAGTTTGAGAGATCCCGAGTTGCTTGGATCGATAACTAACTTCTTGAACCCTCGGAAGAGTAAGTTCGGTTTGGTAACTATCTGTTCTTCTTGCTACTCGGATGTGCGTAATGGTTGGCCCTTTAGTTTATACTGCTTTTAAGCTTTCTTTGAAAACCTTCCTTTGAATGGAATAGTGATTAGGTTGTGATTCAATTATATGCAACTTCCATTGGATTGATTCCAACCGAAATCTCGATGAAAATATGCTTTTACGATTTAAATCAATGCAACGATTAAGCGCGAGATAAGGAAAGCAATAAACAACACAGCAATTTATAGTGGTTCAGAGACTCAAGCTCCTACGTCCACTCTCTTTGATCCTCAGAGAAATTCACTAATCACTTCCTGAGCTTTCTGACTACCTCGCGTAGTTTACTTACTCAACTCGGCCCTGAGCTTTCTGACTACTCCACGTAGTTTACTTACTCAACCCGACCTTGAGCTTTCTGACTACCTCCGTAGTTTACTTACTCAAACACAAACAAGCTTTCAGACTACCTCTGTAGCTTACTAACTTCTCCTCTAGAGCTTTCTGACTACTCCGCGTAGTTTACTAACTCTTTACAACTCTTCTCACCAACAAACACACTCCAACTACCTTCTCAAGGGTTTGGGGTTTCTCGGTTGGTTTCCAACTAGGATGAGATATCCTTTACAATGAAGTACAATGCAAAGGCTAGGATATCTCGACTAATCTTTGAATATATCTTATCAAACTAGGCTTAGTTTAATGAGCTCTCTTCAATATAAAAGCACTTGGGAAATTCTAAGTTTTTCGAGTGCTTTAACTTTGTGATAATAAGTTTGAGCTCTTGAGTTGCTTACAAATTTCCCGTAACCTTACAATGTAGAGGGTCACAAGTATTTATAGGCATACACCAAGGTCACTCTTGAAAAAACTATCTGTTGGAGAGATAGCTTCGTGAGTTTCCTCTTATGGTGTGTGAGGAACGGCTATATTTAGGGTTTGAAACTCCCTAACACGTTTTAGGCAATAACCTTTCATGTAGCCGGTCTTCACTTTTTGCAGTCTGCAACTTTGTACTTCTGACACCTTTTTTCAAATGACACATCCTTTGTCGATTATCGATATAGTGCGATGTTGTCTTCCTCCTTTTTGACTTTTGTCTCCAGTTAAAGGTAGACACCTTCAACGGCTCTTTTGGTTACAAACTCTGAGTTGATATAATCTTAACAACACTCTGACTTAGTTCCTTTTGTCTGCATTTTGAATGTCTTGGCAATATCTAATTTTCTAAGGAATCGCGATCTTCTCAGTATTACATCCTTTAGATAGATATGTTCAGTGCCTCGGAACATTCAGGTTTATACTGAGCATTCAGTACATTACTGAGTCTTCAGTAATTACTGTGCCTTCAGTATTCTTGATCTTTAGTTCTTTAGTCTTACATGTTACGTGTCTTGAGAATCTTACGAGTCTTGAGGATCTTACGAGTCTTGGCGTCTTCACGAGTCTTGATGTCTTACGAGTCTTGAGTCTTACGAGTTTTGAGTCTTGAGTCTTGAGTCTTGAGTCTTGAGTCTTGAGTCTTGATTCTTGAGTCTTGAGTCTTCCGCGGATATCTTGGTGATATCTTGAATCTTCATCTTTGAGTCTTGATTCCTCGATTTCATCTTGAGTCTTGATATCTCGGTTTCTGCTTTGAGTCTTGATTCTCGATTTCTGCGAAGAGTCTTGATTCTCGATTTCTTCTTGAGTCTTGAAAACTTAGTTTCATACTGAATCTTCAGAAACTTAGTTTCATACCGAATCTTCAGAAACTTAGTTTCATACTGAAACTTCAATTTCTTCAGAACCATACTGAGTTCTTCAGAATCTTCAGATCCTAACCTAATATATATCTGCTGACTATACATTTTGCAGATATCATCCTGAATACTATAAAACTGAATCCTGACTCAACTATCAAGATTATCCTGAACATGTCATAATCAGGAGTTTTGGGATCTAATCAAAATCATGTATCTTTATTAAATTCATCTCCCAACACGAGCATACTGACCCCTCAGTTTTAACTGAACCCTCAGGATGTCTGAGCCTTCAGGATATCTGAGTACCGAGCATACTGACCCCTCAGGTTTGACTGAACCCTCAGGATGTCTGAGCCTTCAGGATATCTGAGTACCGAGCATACTGACCTCTCAGGTTTGACTGAACCCTCAGGATGTCTGAGCCTTCAGGATATCTGAGTACCGAGCATATTGACCCCTCAGGATTGTCTGAGTCTTCAGGATATCTGAACCCTCTGGATGTCTGAGCATTTAGGCTGTCTGAGTCCTCAGACTTGTTCGTGGCCTCAGATTTGTCTGAGCCCTCAGGTTTGTCTGAGTCCTCAGATCACTTGTCTTAGCTCATTTGATTCCTTCTTTCCTGACCTGAGTGGCGAACATACCTATTTGCTCGGTAGGCTTGGTTGAGCAACTTTGGTTGACAAGTGGCAAGCTGGTCGAACAAACTTGTTTGGTCGGCGAGCGACGAGCACACTTGTCCATCGTGCATGATTATTTTAATAGTTGAATATTACACGTGTCTCTCTTACGTGTTCGATTAATGCTGAATAATTATATCGAACACAACAACAGTTCGGCTTGCAAGCGGTCGAGCTCAGAGTTCAACAAATTAACGTCTCACCAGCTAGGGGGTGTGTCTCGAACCTCCTTGAACGCCTTGAGAAAGTCCCAATATAGCTCAGAAGGTCGGGGCGCAAACACTGCAAGACAAGAAAAGAATTAGATCTGTACAATCGAGCACAAAAATATTAAGGCGAAGTACCATTTTCAACACGGATCGCATAATCCGTAGGAACTCTAATGGATAAAGTGTTGGAAGGGGCCACCGACTCCCATGTTCCTCCTACAAACCACCATTTTTAGTGTCACCTGTCGACCTTATTCGGAATCCCACTCACGAGCTCTTTGCTTCTGCGAAGCCGCACAGCGTGATAGCCTCCGGCCTGAGCAACGGGCATCATCACGTGGGATATCTCTCCGGGATTAGGCAGTCTCTTTAGCCCGGCCTGCCCCAAAACAACCATGGTGGAGATGATGTAACTCCACCCATTGGGGGTGATCTGCGTAAGGCTCACATTCCAGGCCGCCAACAGATGGGAAATGGTCGGGTGCAATGGGAATCGAATGCCGGCCGACATAGAAGACTCATTCACAGCGATCATTCCGGGAGGAGGCTGATCGACGCTTTCGTCCGGGGTTGGCCCATAAAAATGCACATCCCGGGGCACCTTGTACATACGACGAAGTCCTCGCAAATATCGATCGGAGAGCACAGATCGGTATCTTTTTATTGGATGCCGCGAACTGAGAGTCAACCGAATTGCGGTATGCCTAGTCAGGTCGCTTGTACGGAGCTCGGTTACGATACAGATCATAATTGAAGACTCGTTCATAAGCCCCATAATCCGGGTCATTTATGACCCGCCCGCCGACGGCACCGCTTCCTGTAAGGGGATGAAAGAGATTGACATCCAACGGGGGAAGATGAGTAATTTCGGCCAATTCTTCCAGAAATTGGTCATCCACCGGTTCATCATTGACATCATCTTCCCGGCGGTCGCCCATAACCTTAGCCAATGAACTTTCACCCACATGCCCGGTGGCGGAGCTGGAAAATCGGCGGCGACGCAGGGCAATAGGGATGTCATCCTCAGAAGAGGAGGAAGCCACCATGGGCTGAGAGGCAAAAAAGGATTTGGAAATGCTAGAATCCATAAAATCGAAGAAGGGCACCAAAGTGCTTACCTGTGATTAATTCCGCTTCAGGAACACGAGAATGCATTTCCGGTGGAAGGGAGAAAGAATCAGGAAGACTATCTTGAAGCAATTCTTTCGCAAGACTATTTTAGCCAATAAAGTTTTCAAAACCTAATTCCTCGCCCATTTATCGAAGAGGAGGAGGGGCCAAAAGGAAATTAGCCAAAACTTCGGCCCCCTAGCAACAAAAAGACGCGAGGGGCTCGCGTGAAATCCACTACAGCATCTCATTGGACGAAATTGCGGCGTGTTAGGTCATCATCCTGGCACGATATCATTTTGAATCCCTGAGATCGAGGGAAGTCTGATGCGACGATTCGTATTATCGAGGTGACTTTTCACCTGCCCGAGGGTAGTAGGCCGCTCAAAGGAAACTTCCCAGGTTGGATGGTCGCCGTCGACTTAGTCCGTATGTCAAGCCAAGGTCCCTTCTCGGAACAAGCGACCTCAACTTGAGGGGCAATTGTTGTAGCGTGGATAAACCCGACCTCCCACCTGGGCACGAAGGACCACAAACAATCCAACAAGGACTGCATGAAGCGACCTCTGTAAGGGGACCAAGGGACCAGCCCACGTAATTCCAGCAAGACCAAACCTTCAAGTGACAAAGGTCGGCAACTCGGGTAGTCTGCAGTTCGGGAAGTCGTGATGCAATTTCTGCTTTATACCCTCAAGCCAGGAGCGACTTGCACCAGCCGTAACTATACAGTTCACGTGGTCAATGACAACTCCCGACACGCCACTAATCCGCCCTCCACATCCGCTCCATGATTGGCGCACGCTGAAAATGGACAATTCCTGACCTGTCAAGGCGAGATTAATGGTTCCCGGTATTGTAGCCCTTTCACAGGCATTATTCCTTATGTAAATTCCCCCCCCCCCAAAGGGTGGAAATCATAGTATAAATAGGCCACCACGGCAACCTCTGTAAAAGGTTGAACACCTTAGACTTCTAGGTATATACATATATCCTCTCCCTGGCTTGGACGCCCCCGGACGTAGTCTGATTCCAAAGACGGTTCGGGTCACCAATTTCATTGTCTCTTTCCCTGATTCGAGTGCCTTTAGCATACACATTTCATAATAATTGTTGTTTAACTGAGTAGATAATAGCCAGTTACAACACCACAATCCACCATTTTTCCTTCCAGTCTTGGACTTTATTCGGAAGGTCTTCAATCACCTTCATGTACGGCCGGGCGTTCACATAATAATAGCCCTCGGTTTTTTGCCACTTCGCCAACGAGATCAAGGAATTCATTTCTTTGATTGTCGGAAACGCCCAGGGCTGTATGCGGCCAAAGAGGGAAAGAATCCCAATAATGGTACTCCACCAATTGGGAGTGATCTGCGTCGGAGCCAATCCCCAAAACCAGAGCAGATCGGTGATCGTGGGATGAAGCGGGAAGCGAACCCCTGCCATCATGGTATCGTAATTCATCACGACGCACCCCTCTGGGACTTGATCGGCATAATCGACCTCGCTCTCGGGCACCCAAAAGCGGACATCGTCGGGGACCTGGAATCTGTGCCTCCATAAAAAGAGATCTGCCTCAGACACCGTACTTTTCACGTGCCTCGCACCAAAAATGCTCTCCGACCTCACCGGAGTCGGCCTCGCAATTTCATCGCGAGGTTGATTGCCCAGACACTCTTGTAACCTCAACCTGCGGTCGACAATGTCGACCTCATCATCTTCGCTCGGGGCATCGAGGATGACCTCATCCGATAGAAATTCAAATTCAACGGAGTCAATAGAACATGTGGACCCCACCACATTCCCCGCCTCTTCTGCGGTTCTCGTCTCCTCCATTATTTGAACCTCCGGTTCAGCGGATACTCAGATTTGGACCGGCGGCCTGTCGCCCATGCGGCGGAGGCGGTTTCTCTTAGAAGTGGCCTCATCACGAGCCAACATCGGTGCTTCACTAACCGTCTCTGACGAGACATCAACTGCCGATGTTTCATGACCCCGGCGTCGATGGTACGCGGCTGATGGGGCCAAACTTTTGGCCACGCTGGCGGCCCATCTCCGACTCTCGAACTTCGATCCAGACGACATTTCCCATACGGATCAGAAGTAATGAGAAAGAGGATAAATGAAGACTACCTATGAAAGACTCGAATCGCCAAAATATCGTGGGGGATCACCGGGAATTTCGGAAGCTCTAAGAAACTCGAATGCGAAAAGTGAAGATCTGAATAGGGATGGGGGTTTTATAGAGAGAGAGTAGAGCACGTGACTCTGCTCGCGACCTTTCGCATCTGGCACGTGAAATCCACGCGCCATCATTTGCCTACCCCTTATAGGCACAACAGTCGAGGCGAGCTGCCGTCATCACCCCAATTTCCAAAACGCTGCTCAGGCGTACTCGAGATGTTTCTGAGACCTCGCACATCACACTCAGGATAAGGACGAAAAGGGTAGCTTGTTCCCCCTTTGCGAGCACAGGGAGACGAGCTAGGGGCTATTGTTGTGTGTATATTGCGCGAGGTTGCCCCCAACCCACAACCCGGGGCGAATAAAAGTAGAAAACCCGCCAAGTGTCACACCTCACAGGCCCCAGAGCAGAAGGACCAGACCAATTGGAGCGAAGCGCGACTTGGGCGACATCGATGACCTCGGGCTGACACAAACATAGAGCATTAACTACGATTTGACCAGTGTCAGATAGGCGGCGTCGAGGAACTCTCCTAGAGTGGGCTTAAGTCAGAGGTGTGTTAGTAAAGGACGGTAATGATGAGTGGCTAGAAGTAGTTAAACGGCTAAATCCCTAATTATCTGGATTTGTCTCGGGCGACGTCCCAACGACCTCCGACCTGAGTCACATCAGACTTGTAGCATTTAATGTTTTACAGAGCCACTTTCGGCCCCTTGTACTGGTAACCGGGAGAGTGAGCTCCACTCTCCCAAATACTATAAATATGGGTCATTTATGACCAAGAAAAAGGGGAAAAATCAATATCATACCAAACCTCTTGCAAATTTATTACTCAACACTTATTCTCTCAAGCAATCATATAACATAATTGCAATCCACCTTACACATTTATTGTTTGTGTCACTAAGATCATTAAGCCACATCTTAATCCATAATCCTCACATTTTAGTGCACAACATGTGTGTATTCCCATTTTATTCTTGGAAATAAGTTTAACAAATATGATTTTTTTTTAATTTACTAATTAATTACGATTAGGAGTGGGAAAAATATCGAAAATTTCGATATACCGCACTTAACGTACCGAATTTATTGAAAATTTTGGTATATTGAAAATTTTGGTACGGTATTATACGGTATCGAAACCTTTTGGTACGGTAACGGTATGAAAAAAAAAAATTTGGTATTTTGGTACATGCCCATATATCGAAAATATTCAGTATTTAGGTATATATCGGTATACCCAAAAAAATTCAGTATTTCGCTATTAGAATTTCTCGTAAATTTCGGTATCTTGTCATAAATACTCTAATTTTTTTTGTTATGAAACGGTTCGGCATGGAACGGTATATAAATTTTTTGATATTTTCTAGAAAATTCGGTATAGTACAGTATACCGAATTTTCGGTACGGTATAATTATACAATATGCAATTTTAATATATTTAAATTTTGGTACAATATACGATATGATTCGGTATTTTCGGTACGGTACTCGTATACCATCCCTAATCACGATAGAGGGAGATTGGGTATTTTCTTTTATAAAAAAAGTTGCAAGTACATCATGATATTTTGGGCTTTAGACAATAAAAGTGACATATACTCTTTGTCTTCCATATTTTGTGGTAGTTCGATTGATGTGGAGAAAAATAAAGTTTGGTTTGTTATGATGAGGGTGGCCCTTTTTCCTTTTGGGTTGTTTTGGGCCTTTTGGGTCCATCTTCCAAATAAAAGTTTAGTTTAGCATGATAAGAAAACGCCTTATTTCTGTTAAGAAATAAATTCATTGTTGAAAAACGAAAATTGAACAATAACTTGGACAAAACATGCAAATTTCAAGAGATGTTAAATGCCTATAAATTTGATTAATTAGCACCGATTAAAAGGAGTTAACGTACTCTATCAAATTTATTGATAGACTTCATAATATAAATAGTGGTGCTTTAAACACTTTAGTCAATGGATCCTGTTGCAATCTTTAATTGTTATTACAAATCCCAATTGATTGTCCAAATGGTTGAAAAGTTAACCTGGGCATAGTTCAAATACCCGCAATATGACAATGATTATACAAAAACTACAACCAATAGAGATATAAAGACGTTATTCCCTCCATCCCAAAATGACTTGAACGGTTGACTTTTACACGCATATTTGCGAGCGAGTTTTGTATTAGTAATTGAAATGATAAAGTGAATTTTAAGGAGAGGTATGACAGTGAATTACTTTTTGATTTGCCTCAATTTTTTTAAAAAGATTATGATATTACGTTATAATTATATATATTAATTTTAATGTAATTATAAGTCTTTCAATCTTATTACAGAATTATAATTTAATAAGTACTAGAATACAATTTTTTTTTAAATAAACACAATATACAATTGCAGTTCATTACATTAAAAAAAATACTTATTGTTATGGAAATCATGTTGTACATACACATGTAGAATTATAGTAATATAATATTCATAATTAAATAAATAAATTTAAAAAATACGAAGTATTTAAACTAGCTAATTGTCAATTGACCGTCCTACTTGCCTATCTATTCTTCAAGAACTAAGTTTCCATTGAAAACTGTTCATAATATAATATAAAATTTATATCATTATACTTATAAATTAATATCATTACATGTATTAACTGATACTATTACACTTATAAATTAAGATCATATTAATAAATACTATTAATATTAATTTATAAAAATAGTAGTACTAATTTATAGATGTAATGGTATCAATTTTAAACTATGAACAAGTTTAATGTAAAAGATTTAGTTTTCTCCACCATGATGTTGGTGTGCTTGAAAAGCTGAAGCACTTATTGGAATTCTCCCGAGGCGCCAAAATGTTGTTGCTCATCCTTTAGCTCCTTTTGCTAAATGTAACATTGATTCTGAATTTCATTGGAGTGAAGTTCCTTACCTCATTTGTGAATATCGATAGAGATGCTCACGGTTTTGGAACTGCCGGTTCCAAAGTTTTGGGAGACGGAATCAAAATCGAACCGCAGCCAAGACGATTTCGGTTCAGTTCCCGAACCGCCGGTTCTGCCAGTTTTTTTTTTTAATTTAATTTTTGTTGGGAAATTTGTAGCTTTGATAGAAGTTCCAAAACAGATGTAATAGGACGAGTCAGACCTGTTAGCTGACTGATGAACTAGAAATCAGAATAGGATGACCACCAGAAATGTATAGACAGGTCACATATTGAGGGGGAACTCAATATGTATAGGTTAAGTCTTGAAGAAGATCAGAAGATCAGAAGACCAGAAGATCAGACCAGAACTAATAGAAGATCAGAAGACTCATTATGAAGAAGACTTGAAGTCTAGAAGACTAAGAAGACTCGAAAATCAGAAGACTCGAAGATCAGAAGGCTAGAAGTTATCAAGACCAGAAGACCTTCGAAATACCTACATCAGACAACATCAGAAGAGTCAATAAGTTGAGTTAAGACAACTTATATTAGAAGACTCAACAAGGTAGACTGATCAGTCTTAACTAATCAGGTCAGTTCAATCAGATGATAACCTGTTGGGGTTATACTGAAAAGTATGATTTTTACTTTGTATAACCAAACTGAATTTCTTATTTACTTACTGAAATAAATTATTAATCACTGTTGTATTAAATATGAATGAATGTTATATATATTTGTTGCAAACCTGTTCAATAAGTAAGTACATATTACGCTGTAGTTAATTTGGTGATACCAGATCACAGAAGATCAAGTAAACAGTTCCTCGTGACTAAGTACAAATTCACAACCCAGATGGAAATGAACAATCCATCATGAAAGGTTGAAGTGTAAGCCTCAGATTGACTTGTCTTAGACCTCAGTGGTTCGTTATTTCTTAATCTCCGTCCCTTAAATAGGATCATGTGAAATTAATAACTATTGATTTGACTTATGATGGGAAGAGAACAATGTGATTTGATACCTTATATCTTGTGCAATATTATTGATTACATGACGATTAATAAGATTTAATACGGAGAATCGTGTGCAAGTACGGCTTGCTTGATTTGTCCCCTTGGTGGGCTCAGAATCTTTATCATACCAAATCTTGCAAGTGGAAATTTATTTTCGGTATGGATAATAATGTTGAGCTGTTTTTACTCCAAGGACAAAGATATTAATTAATATAAAGTTTGTTCAGTGGCCTAATTAATTAGTGGACTAAGATAATCTTAAACACGGGAAATAATGACCGGGAGCCATATTATTGTGAAGTCGTAATATGGGTTAAGATGGATAGTTCAATATTAATTTTATAGTGGAATAAATTAATATTAATGGGCTTGAATAATATTTTGGCTAAATATTAAAGTTTCATAGCTCATTGGAGGTCCAATCTTAATTCTCCTAAAGACCCCTCAAATAGCTCAATTAAAGATCAATTAACGAAAAGGAGAAGAAAATATTGTTGCCTTATTTTTCCAATATTTTCGAAAATATTAAGAGGAGAAAGAAAAAGATTTTCTTGATTTTCTTGGAAATATTTTATCGAATAAGTATTCTTGAGATACAAGTTTATCCCATAAATTCAAGAAAAGTCAAAGATATTTTTCCTTCCCTATTTAATTAGAATTTTCAAAAATTAGCAAGGCAAGAAGGAGGAGAAGATTTTGTTGGGAGATATTTTGGGAAATAGAATATATTGGATATATTCAAGATTGTATCTTGAGGAAGAAGCAAGAAAATTTCCCAATGACCCAATTTGACCTAAATTTTCGTCCCCCCCTTGCTCTATAAATAGGGGATGAATTTTTCATCCTCAATGCAATTCCATGTGTTGAAAATATTAGAAATCCACAAAGGTGGTGGCAAAATATTTTTATTTTTCTCCTTTATTAAAATCGTTCGTGTGAATCCTTCCATCGGATTACATTCGTGGACGTGGGACATATTTGGGAAGACTCTTTGGGTTGATACATCGTCTCAACGGTTATCTCTACAAGAGGTATGTAATCTCGTAACTCCTAGATTCCGCATGCCTAGGATTTACGTGGATTACGTGTACGCATGTTGCTTATTTGCTTGTTTAATTATTATGTTGAATTGATTTAGGATTAATTCATGTTAGTAATTAATTGATTAATTTAAATATGTATTTAAATTCATCTCGAAAAGATCCGGGCGCCCGTTATTTCCCAACATAACCAAGTGTCATTCTAAGACATACAAGTCGATCAGACAAGAAGAATGTCAACCTAAATTGGTGAATCAAGGCGCCGAATAAGTGTACTTGATAACCAATGAGAGTAAGACACGTATGTACGGAGCTGACAGTGGAGGACAAGGTGGCTCAGAGTCAAACGACTATAAAGGACGATGGAGCACGCATTTTGGCCATGCCGTCTCTGAACACATCAAATTACTCCTAGAATCTACCTTAAATAGACCGAAATTCGAATTGTTCTCCAACGGCTAGTTCGATTTCGTGTATATAAATATGGGATCAACCTTCAGAGTAAGGTTACGAAAATTATACACAAGTTCAAGCCACAAGCAATTTCCGCAAGAACACTGAAGATCATGCAAATATTCTAAATGTTCATCCCATAGTTTCTTAGCATAGAGTTCTTATCCTTTAGCTTTAGGCTACTCAAATACTAAGATAGAATTTCAGTTGGAAACCAAATAAATCTTACCCCAAACTGAGTGTTAGGATAAGTTTGTATGCAAGATCTCAAGCTAGAGTTTCTAGTCTTGAATTCTGGGATCAGTTGAGTGAGAGCTCCATAAATATATGTTGTGTTGTATTTTGACTAACACATTAAACTAAGTCTAGCTGGTAGTGAGTGCCCCTACTGATAGGGAAGAGTGGACGTAGGACAAGTTAGTCCGAACACTATAAATCTTGTGTGTTTATCTACTTTACACTTTACTCACACAACTATTTTGATAAACAATCATGCTTACCTTAAGCAGAGATCAGTCTAGCACCAAGCTGCTGATCTAATCAGTTGAACACTTTGTCAACTGATCTGATCAAAAAACCTTAAGGACCGTTTTCTGGTAAATTGGTTTTTCACACTGGTTAGTTAAAACTTCCGCATAATCAGTTAAACTGATAGACACCAAACTGATCAGCTCACCAGCGATCAGTAGGTTGGATATAAGTCTGTACTGATCACTTAGCACTCTGATCAGTAAACTTGCAAATCACACTAATCACATGAAAAAGTTTCAGAAGTCAATTCACTCCTCCCCTCTAGACTTCTGCCTCACTGAAACCCGTTCCAGACCTACAATTTTTTTTTTTGTGTTTCTTGGTTTTTGGATCTAAAATTTGAATGAATGTATAGATGGACAAATTTAATTATTCTCATATTGTTAATATGAGAATTAAAATTAAAATTACATTAATAATTGAACTATTACAAATTAGTAATTGAAATTGAACTATTACAAAATAATTGAACTATTACAAATTTACAAATTGAACTATTCCGAAATTAGTAATTACAACTTAAAATTTTAAATCTTACAAAATAAATTTGGGGAGGGCGGATTTAAAAAAATGGACTTGAGCTTAAATTTAAGAAATAAACTTAGAAATTCTAAGTTTGAAACTTTAAATTAAGTTGCCTACGTATCCAAATAGGAATCAAAGTCCACGTAGTTCTCTTACCTCAAACTTACCTCGTTGATTTGGATTGATTCGATTCTTCAATCTTCAACTTAATTCATGAATCACTCCCGATGGTAGTTTCTTCGGAACTATCTTGATCATCATTATCAATTAATTCTTGATTTCTCTTTTCGGCTCTTACCCAATCATCAAGCAAGCATTGGTTTTCCACGTTTTCAACGGTCATATTCGATCTCGTTGCATCCAAAGTGTAACCTCCCAAACTAAAAGCTTGTTCAACGACAACGGTTAAGGCGGGAGATGCAGAAATTTCTCTTGCTAGCATCGACAATATCGAATAGGTATTTTTCTTCCTCGACCACCACTTTAGTATATTAAAACTATTGTTGTCTTCATCTTCATCAATCCGAACAAATGTAGATGATAAATAATGATCAAGTTCGTAATAAGGGTTAGAAATAGACCTTTGACATTTTTTAGAGCACTCATATATCATAAAAACCCGATAATATATCTTCATCTTGACTTGTCATAGAAGAGTCACCACCAAAATTAGATTCAAAATCGGGACCACTATATTCTCTAAATAAAGACATTAAAGTAACTTTAATCTTAAATCTCTTCCGCCTTAGGATATACATCATCATCACCCATGACCATATGTCTATTAGGAAATAAATAATTATAATACATATTTAACAATACTATTAATACATCCAATCTTACTCTAGGATCAAATACTTTAGCAACCAAGAATAGATCGGGAATATGTGTAAAATATTTTTTCCATTTTTGCATCATAGAGAACGTAGCACCACTTAATAAATGATTTGTAATATTTTCATTTAACACATGAGCAACTTTAATACAATAATCAAGCGCTAAATTACTAGTAGGATAATAAACACCGGATAACACTTTTGTGGAATCATTAAAAAATCCCAAACAAAGAAGTGCATGAATCTCAATATTGAGGATATAAATGAAAACTATAATTTTCTTGAGCAAAAAATGTACATAAAATGTCTTTATACTCATGAAATTATCTACTCCAGTGAGTTTGTCCTGAAATTGCACGTTTTACTGTTTGCACGAGATTTAAAGTAAGAATTGTTTGTTAGTATTTGAATGAATAAATTGATGTTTCATCGCGGGCAAAATAGATCATTCTACTTTATGATAAATCAGATACTTTTTTTGTTAAGAGTTTAAAGTCCATGTGTGGTAAACAAAAAATGTTCGAAGGATATGAGTTAAATGCGATGGAATGATTTTATGCTATTTATAAAAATGAAAAACAAGTATGAAACTTATATTTTTAGAAAATGAAAAATTGAATCTAAGCCAGAGAGAATGTCAATTTCTTGTGGAATTGAGTAACGCTACTGTGAACCAGATATATACATAAATTCTATCACTGTTATACACAAAAACTATAACTGTTTAAAAATGTGTTATATTTTTAAACAACGATAATTTTTGTGCATAACAGTAAAAAAATTTATGCATAATAGTGATAATTTTTATTAATAACAGTAATATCAAAAAAAATTAAGTTCACGATGAATTCGTGTTCACATAATTTTTTATCTATAAAACTCAATTTGCAATTTTCTATCAGCAATGTACAGAAATAAGGCATCACCAAAATTTATGGCGAAAAAAGAAAGAAAAAAGGGAATTGAGAGTGAGGAAATGACGAAAAGGGAAATGAGATTATGTCAGGCGTGACGTAAGCGAACCTAGGGAGCCGCAAAACATTGAGGTTAGAAAATGCCAAAATAAAATTGCTCATTTCATATACTTTCGATACTTTTCCACGTGATTTTAATTTTCTATTACATCCACTCCAATCCAATAATACCTCTATCAATATTATATTATATTGAATAAAAACGATTTAAATTAATGTAAATCGTGTATAGATTTATTGTAATCTTCACTCCTTTATTTACGTAAAATAGTTGTACCCACAAATCTTGTAAATCAATTGTAAACTCTCAATTATAAATAATAGAACCGACATCACCATTTCTCACATATATTATATTGAAAATCAATAAATTAAATTAATCAAGTTTGTTATTGAAGTAACTATGTGGGGCCGTGGGGGCATTGTCCGTGTTGTGTGTGAATGAATCTACCCAAAATATGTATGGGGTTGGTCCCATTCCCATCCATTCTTCAATGATTTTATTAAAAATAAACAAAATATTCTTCCCAGTTTGACCCTCTAATAAAATTATTTCTCCTTTCATTCCAAATTTATTTATCCTTTTAAGTGGGTCTCATATATATTTAGATGTACAGTACATTCATAATAAATTTATTATACTAAGATCTAATTTATTTATACTGAATCATGCAATTATGTTTTATATTAATAATTACACGGTTTAATGGCAAGTTACATGATTTTAAAATGCACTATGAGTGCACGGTGTATCTGAATGCATATAGGACGTAACCTAGTTTTTTTCTTAATCTGTCCGTCCTAAATTTGTTTACATTTTCTATAAAAGGTAATAAAGTTTTTTTTGAACAGTAAAAGGAATTTTATTAATGGGGTATAAGATATACCCAAACGCAGATACAACGAAAATACACTTCTCTCCCATAATTTTAATAGTTCACGATTACAGTTAGAACTCCCAGAATATTTCAATGCTCAAAGAACTGCTCAAAAAAAAGATAAAGGGCTCACTAACCACTCCAAGTAAGGCTTGGATGAGTACGAGCCTTTTGTAGCTATTAACCAGTTCCATAGTCGTTGTTTAAATTCTTCTAGCATTTCACCCGGTTGAAGGTTCACTTGACGGAAAATCATAGCATTTCTTTTCTTCCATAACATCCAAACATTGCATTGCCAGGAACATATCATAAACGTCTTCGCTCCTTTGCCTTTAAGGAGATTGCTAAAGTGAACAATGCTCCTCGCCGGTGTGGAGTTTAGGAGGGATACTAGACCAATCCACTTCATGAAATCCATCCAGATTTGATAAGGAAATGAGCATTCGAAAAATACATGTCTTACCGTTTCTGGAGTGGATTTGCAAAAAGTGCATTGTGGGGTTGCTTGACTTGCAAGTGCATTGCATCTGATTAGATTTGTCGTCATTGGAATTCGCTCCCATACAGTTCTCCAAGCATGAACGCATACTTTTGAAGGGATCGCCTTGTTCCAAATGAGTTGAAATTCTTTCTTTCCTTCTGGTTCTCCTCCTATTGCCAGTTTAGAAATTTTCGAATAGGCTTCTTTAGTGGTGTAGATTCCGTTTGGAGCTACTCTTCATCTATATCGGTCGGACTCGCCATACTTGAGAGGGTACCTGTTCAAAATGTCAATTAAAGCATTAAACATCGATTGTTCTCTTTCGGAGATATCTCTCCTCTATTGCCATATCCAACACCAAACCCCATCTCTCCACTCTCCCATCTCACTCACCCTTACTAGTTTGTTTGAGCAAAGATTGTACAACCTTAGAAATGAGGCTTTCGAGGGTGTACAACCTGCCCATTTATCCTCCCAAAACAAAGTAAGATTCCCATCACCCATTTCCTTCTCAAGCTCCGAAAAAAACCAGTTTTCCCCACCCTCCCCTAATGCCTTAAGAATCTCACCCCACCATCCGTAGGCCCTCTCGTTCCTCCTCTGCTCCCTCCTCTCGACTCAACCCCCCCATGGATCCCCCCATCTAGACCTAACTACTCTCCCCCCAAAGACTCCCTCTTTCATTCAAAAATCTCCATATCCACTTCCCTAAAAGAGCTCTATTGAACCACTTTAGATTCTTGACCCCCAGCCCCCCACAAGATTTTGAACTGCAGATAGTATCCAATTTAATCCAGGCAATTTTGTTATCACTCTCATTCCCACCCCATAAAAAATTTCTCTGTAAGCAAGTTAATTCACTCAAGGTTTTTTAACAAGAGCACGATAGGTGGACAAATAGTATACCGGTATGGAAGAAAGGACCGCGTTAATCAAAGTGAGCCTTCCGCCAATAGAAATATTCAATCCTTCCCATTTCTGAAGTCTGTTTCGAACTTTTTTCACCACATCTTCCCAATCTGCCACCTTCCTATGAGAAGATCCGACTCTTACTCCCAGGTATTTGAAAGGGACAGTCCCCACATCGCATCTGAGGTACAACGCAAAATATAAAATTATGGGTTCCTCCGTGTTTAACCCAAATATGGTGCATTTATCCCTGTTTACCCTCAATCCCGATATCAATTCCAGATTTATGAGAAAATGCTTGATAAATCGGACATTTTTCCATGACGCATCTCCGACGAATATTGTGTCATCTGCAAATTGGAGATGTAAGACCTCAACGTTGTCTCTCCCCACTGAAATTGGATTGAAAAGGCTGCTCCTAATCGCCTTTTTGAGCATCAGACTTATTCCTTCCGCTGTTATGATGAAAAGAAAAGGGGATAGTGGATCGCCTTGACGAACCCCTTTTTCCAAGCAAAACTGGTCTGTTGGGCTGCCGTTCAATAAGATTGATGCATTTGTTGTGGTTATGCACTCCATGGTCCATTTGATCCATTTTTCACCGAATTTGAATGTCCTCATCAATGTTCTCGAGTAATCCCAATCGATAGAATCATAAGCTTTCGCGAAATCGATTTTGTACAATATACAAGCCTTTTTCTTTGTCTTCACTTCATCAATTACTTCATTCAGAATTGCCACGCTGTCCAAAATTTGTCTTCCTTCGATAAAGCCGCATTGTTGTTCTGGAATGATCGTCCCCAAGATTTTGCTAAGTCTGATGGAGAGGACTTTAACAATAATCTTGTAAACGCCACCAATTAGGGATATCGGTCTGAAATCTGAGAGATTAGATGCATCGTCCTTCTTCGGGATTAGGACAATGAATGAGGGGTTAAGGCCTTTCACCAGTTTGCCATGAGTGTAGAATTCACTGAACATCTTCATGAAGTCCTCCTTGAAAAGGTCCCAATTTACTTTTAGGAAACCAAAGTTGAACCCGTCTGGGCCCGGGCTTTTCGAGCTTCCACACGAGTCAAGGACTGCCTTTACTTCTTCTTCCAAAAATTCTGCCTCCAACAGCTTGTTATCCTCTGCTGAAATCTGTTTGTCACAAAAGTCAGCCCTCAAAGTTGGTTTCGGTCCTGGAATCGCCTTGAAGTGATTTGTGAAATACTCGAGGACTCCCTGCTTCACTTCAACAACTTCTTCTTTCCACATACCATTGATCATCACTCCTGTAATCTCATTACATTTCCTTCTTCTATTTATTATTTTGTGAAAGAAGCTAGAATTGACATCTCCCTCTTTCAACCAACGGATTCGTGCCTTCTGTTTAATAATTCTAGCTTGCAGATTTAGGTCTCGGTGTAGATATGCTCTTTGTTCATTTCTTCTTATAATCTCGTGATCCTCTAAACCGAACACTTCATCCAGCATGTCTAATTCCAGAATCTCCTATCTTCTCTTCTCAATTCTCATATCCAGTGGTCCAAAAACTTCCTTGTTCCACTCCTTCAAATCGACTTTTAGTCTTTTAAAATTTTCTTTTAGAATGAAACTTCCCGAGCCTTCCACCCTATAACTCCTCCACTTTTCTGTCAAAAAGTCCCAAAAATTCGGGTGAGAGCGCCATGCGTTAAGGAAGCGGAAAGGTTTAGGGCCCCAATCCTTCGCATTGATTTCCAATGTTATCGGGCAATGGTCCGATAGTGATCTGCCCAAAGCTTTGTGAAGACTGCTAGGCCATTGTAGTAGCCAATTGTTGTTAATCAAGACTCTGTCAATATGACTTTTACAAGACCCATCCGTTCGAAACCAAGTAAACGCCTTCCTATGAAGGGGGAGGTCGATAAGTCCCATATCTCTAATAAAACCACCAAACAATCTCAAGTCCCTGTTATTGACATACTCACATTTCCCAACTCTTTCCGAACATCTCCTAATAGAAATGAAATCGCCCAAAACGCAGAAACAATTATTCGGGAATTGGGATATGATACCTCTCAAATTATCCCAGAGAACCCGCCTTTCCGGAAGTGGGCACGGTGCATAAATGTTTATGATGCAGCACTCAACTTCCTTAGCTCCCCATAACCCATGGACCACCACCGCGCCCTGGATATTCCAGCTATTCGCGGCTTTAAACAACTCGGCGTTCCAAATTGAGACGATACCTCCAGACCTTCCATCTGATTCCCTGAATGTCCAACTGCAATTACCGATGCCCCCAATTGATCTAGCTGTAAAGATGTCCATCTCTTCTTTCTTGGTTTCCTGAATGCAGGCGAAGTCGACTCTATGTTTCTTGATAAGGTCTTTTACCTCTTTACACTTGGCTGAGTTCCCCAAGCCTCTGATGTTATAGCTTAGCAGCATCATTGATTATGACCTTTGGGTATCTCCAAGTCTGCTCTGTCCATGCCAGATTTGCGTCCTTCGGCCTTTTCAATAATTTCCAGCATCTGTTGTTCATCCACGGTCGACGAAAGACCCATAATCTTGCCAAATTTCCACGTGTTTTCCGCTTCAGAGACCATGTCAAAATTATTACCCAGATTTTCACCAGTAGCATTTATATCTCTCAAATCTTTTCGGGATTTCTCTCTATCTTCAGATGAAACCAAATCAGAAAGAAAAGCACACAATTGATTTTTTCCTCCTTTTTCCTTGCTTTTCGTTATTGACCATCCCCTTTTTTCTTCCTTAGTTTTGGTTGGACGATCGAAGCAGCCGGGCAAGAGGAAGGAGTATTGGGGTTTGAAGTATGGGTGTTGGAATTAAGGTTGGGTCCGCTCTCTGAGGACGAATTTGGGAAGAGGGTGAAGGTGAGCTTTGGATTAGGGTTGTGTAGATTATGGTCAGAGTGATTGGCTTTTGAGTGGTTTGGTGAGGAAGGGGGGTGAGTGTGTCGTTTCGGTTTGCAGGGGAGAGGGATTGGGCGAAATAGGAATTAAAGTGGGGTTGGGTTGTGTCTGAGACTTGAGTAAATTGGGTTGGGCTTCATTAGCAGGATAAGGGGGGATTGGGTATTAAGTGGGCTTCCGAAAAGTGGTCTTCAGGGGTTGAGTGGGTATCAGGGGCCGAGTGGGCCACAGGGGCCAAGTAAACAGTGGGCGTAGAGTTGGGCTTGAAAGTGGTTTGAGGAAGATGCGAACTGGGCCCTGCATCAGATAAATGGTCCGAACTGATGGTAGTAGTGAAGTCCCTGTTTATCGGCTTCAGCGAGAGTTTCTTACGTCTCTTTTGAAATTTGACTTTTTCCACGTCCCTATCCGCGTGAATCTCGTTCTTGGGGGTCCCACATCCATCAACATCAATATTTTGCGGCTGAATAATTACTCTCGATTCTCCCAAGGCCTCAATATCGGTCAATCTGTTGCTCTCCCCCAGAATTTGAAATTGATTGGTTACCAAGATCATTCTCTCTCCTTTCTTTCTTGGGCGACTCGCTAGGTTTACGAGCTTTCCGGCCTGGCCTCCATTCTTCGTCAGAATCCACCGAAACGTCGCTATCTCCATGGATTGACGCATTAGTCGGGCCCTGATTCCCTATCGATTGGCCTCCCTCGGAAAATGAATCTTCATCTTCATCCGACGAGTCACCATCCTCCACCCTACTGAAATTTTCTAGTTCTCTTGGAAGTTCCTCAAAAACTCTGATAGTGTATGTCTTCCCATCAATAGATACAGGGAACGACGTGTTTATTTCTGTCCGATACGACACTGAGAGAAGAATCCGTGTGTCTTCCAGATTATCATGCTTTACCGATCTATCGTCCATCTTCACCAACCTTCAGAATTTGGCACTTGCGAGTGTGAAGAATCTGACATTCCAAGCGTGAAGAGGGACACCAATCCATCTACTCCAAACCTTTCTTCGATGACATACATCGTTAGGATTCCATGGACGAAACCAGGCGAACCAATGATTAAACCATTCACTCATTCCAATAGTGAGTTCTTCCTGGGAGTAAGAACTCAGGTTCTGAATGAGCACGTCGTTATCACCCAGATGACTAAGTTTGATTTGGTTTCCACACTCGCTGCTCATTTCCTCCCCATTGTCTTCCCATGTGAAATCACTTCTGAGCATCCCTACCCAGCACTTCTCGAGCCACCCTCTTTCTTCGGGTGTCGACGTGAAACTAAAGTATATATCCTCCTGTTTATTTGAGACTTTTGGGATTTTCTCACCGGGTGTAGGATTAACCCTTGTGGCCGCCATGCAATAAGATTTGTCCGCCTCTAGCACCTGCATTTTTTGGGAATGACAGGGTCTCACGTGACGCTGTGACTGTATGGTTTCTCTCGAACTTAGGCCATTAGACCCTGAGTTTGTAACTATCAATCCAAAGATTGTTCAACCGCTCTAGAGCTTTAGAAGTATCATAAACTACGTCTCCTTTGAATAGGACAAAACCAATTTTTTTGCTTGTTTTGTCTCTCTTCTTAGGACAGAAGATGTCGATCACCCTGCCGAACTCATTGAACTTGGCCCTTAGAGTCTCCATATCGCAATCCTCCGGGAAATTACGAAATATGAAGGATTTTGAATCCCTTCCACCGTAGAAAGACATATTTTGAGGTCTACAGTCCTGCCTGTTGGGATTATACTGGAAAGTATGTTTTTTACTTTGTATAATCAAAACTGAATTTTCAGACTTATTTACTGAAATAAATTGTTTATCACTGATGCTTTAAATATGATTGAATGTTACATATATTTACTGCATAACTGTTCAATAATTTGTACGTGTTACATTGTAGTTAATTTAGTGATACGGATCACGAAGATTAAATTAATGATCCTTGTAACTAAAAAGTACGTCATTCACGACCTAGATGGAAATGAACAACTCATCGCGAAAGGTTGAGGTGTAAGGCTCAGATTGGTTTGTCTTGACCAAGAGATTACACTAGTGCATGGTGATGACCGAATAGGACCTCTGAGGATAAATTCTTGAAATCGAACAAGGAAGAATTAGACCTTAGTGGTTTCGTTGTTTCTTAATCTTCGTTCCTTAAATAGGATCACGTGGGATTGGTAACTATTGCTTTGACTTATCATGGGTAGCGAATCAAAGAGATTCAATACTTTTTATCTTGGGCAATATTATTAGTCACATGTGATTGCTAAGATTTAATCTGAAGAATCGTGTCTTACCAAAACGCTTGTTTGATTTGCCCCCTTGGGAGGTTCATAAGCTTTATCATACCAAATCTTGCAAGTGGAATTAGTTTCCGGTATGGATAATAATGTTGAACCGTTCCTCGACCAAGGATAAAAGATGTTAATTAATGGAAATCTATTTCAGTGGCTTGAATTAATTAATGGGTTAGATAATCTTAAACACGGGAAATAATGACCGGAGCCATATTGATTTGTAATATGGGTTAAGATGGATAGTGCAATATTAATTATGTAGTGGGATTAATTAATATTTATGGGCTTGAATTATATTGTGGCTCAATATTAGATATTCAAGGTCCATTAGAAGGTCCAATCTTAATTCTCCTAAAGGTCCCCTGAGTAGCCCAACATATAGACATTAACTGAAAATGTGATTAAAATAAAATAAATATTGTTGCTTATTTTTCCTATCATAATTTTCGAAAATTGTAGATATATTGGGAGAAAGATTTTCTTTGAATTTTGTTATGGAATGAAGATATGTATTCTTGGAATACAAGATTATCTCATTAAATTCAAGAAATCTCCCACTTGGTTATCTATGATATGATTTTTGAATTTTTTGAAAATAGAGGGCAATAAAGATTTTCTTGATTTTCTTGAAAAGATATTATGGAAGATATGTATTTCTTGAAATACAAGAATATCTCATAAATTCAAGAAGATCCAAATCTTGGATTCTTGCACTCCAAATTTTCGAAAATTTCATAATATTGAGGAGGTGGGATTTTTGTGGAATATTTTAATTATGGGAAAAAGAATATAGGAGATATATTCAAGATTTCTTGGTGATCAAGAAAAGCTTTTTCCCACATTGGTTTTCTACTGAAAAAATTGACCACCTCTCACCTATAAATAGGGGATGATTGTTTCATTCTCAAGTACAATTCCATGTGCTGGAAAAATTAGCAAATCCACGAAAGTGGTGCAACAAAGTTTATTTTTTCCTTTTGTTAATTGTTCGCGAGTATCCTTCCACCGGATTGTCGAGCAAGGGCTAAGGGAATACTTGGAAGTCCTTTTGGTTAGTCCATCCAAACAAATTCACTGCTATCCCGAGAGGTACGTTCACTTAAACCAGTAGATTCCGCATGCGTAGATTTTACGTGGCTTATTATATGCATGATATGTTGTTGCAATTATTATTTGAATTAATATAGGATTAATTCATGCTAGTAATAATTAAAGAATTAAATTTGCATTTAAATATTCACCCCGAATAGATCTGTGCAACTCATTCCCCAACAAGCGTATCGAGCCACGGTTTAAGACTCAATTTTTAAATTGTAATTTAATTCATGGACATTAAATTTGAAATTGGATAGTAGAACCTGTTAGATCTGTTTTTGCGGTATCCAATTGTCATGGATTTTAATGTGTTTATTTATGCATGCATATAAATTGTGGTTTTAATTAGATTCGCTCGGTTTTGTTTTGCCTCGTGAGAAAATCCACGCAGTAGATTAGGATTTGTTTGATTTGATCAATGTAATAGACTAGTTCAGATCTAGTTTATTTATTTTTTGTAAATAAATTGTAAATCGGATCGGGAACGAAGAGACGGAAGAATTAAAGGACAAAAATCCCGGGCGATACCGGCGGGTGGGCGAGGCTGTTTACCGAATAGGAGGAAAGGTGCCAGACGCTGCATCAGGCGCACATCGACTAATCGGACGGGCGTGGCGACGCTGGCGTCGCGGGTCGCGAGGTCGCGGGCGAGGCGTGAGGCGGGTGAGCTGGCACAAGACGTTACGTGATGCACGATCGCCGAGAGTCGCTGACGCCGACGACGGCCACTTTTGAGGTCGGGTTCAGGGGCTGAAGGCCGGCCGGATGCGGGCGCGCATCCCTACCGGCGAGTAGCTTGGCGTGGCATTTCGAGACGAAGTATTTTTCGAGACGAACGAGTGGGAGAAATTCGAGACGTGTTTCTTCAAGATCAAGCCAAGAAAAATCAAACCATGACAATTGGATAATTTGTGCCCAATATGTTTATTTTTCTGTTTTGCTTGATTTATTTGTGCTATCTTATGCTTTATTTAATTTGTTTAAATGTGTTTGCATGAGGGTTGCCAAATGAAAAAATCTCACCTTAAAAATTACTAAGTATGTTTAAATAATTAATTGACAATTTTATTCCGGATAATAAAATTGAATTAATTTTGACCTCCGTGAGTTATTCATTTGTGAATTCTTTTGGAGAAATTCTCTACGGACGGTCAAAAGATAGCTTTCACATGAATGAATTCCAAACGGATGATTGTGGGTTATTACTAGTGGCGACGATGACCCTCCCCACGAGGCTCGATCAAAGCGAAATAGTAATCCTGTATTTAATCATGGTTATTACTTAGGTATAAAATTGATATGCATATACTTCCCCGAAGTCCCTGTCAATTTTATATTGGTCAAGTGGGAGCCAACTATTAATCTGGATATTAAAGGTTTATAACTGTTCTTGTTTGTAACTCATTGAATGTGTTTAAATAATGACCCACCCCGTGGGCTTATTTAAACTGCTTTTGAGATGTTGGTGATGCATGTTCATATTTTTTTTTGAGATTTTAATATGAAGCATGTGATTGAACTTTGTGATATACTTGTCTTTATTGCATATAGTTGTTTATTTCATTCAAAGATGTCGTTACCTTTTAATCCATTTATTATTATACTTAAAGTCAATACAATATGTATGGAAACTATATTGAAAGCGAAAAATTATAATTGTCTAATCGCACAAAAAGCACAAGTGGATTCTTGACACACCAAAATCGGATGAGCCAACCCGACGAGTCAAAACATGCGGGACTCGTCGGATCACCTTGTGAGAGATGTCGTCATTTAAAATGGTGGAGGGCAAACCCGTAAGGATTACGTCCTCAAAATAGATGGTCCATCCCCGAACAAACTTGAGATTCGAGTCGCAGATTATGATCCGGAGACTCGGATGAATTTGTACTTCACTCTCTCGCCCAAAAAGTTTTTGAGCATTTTGGCCTCGCTAGCTAATTTGTTGCAAGCTTTTGGTCTCGGCAGAAATGATGATAAGTCACCAAACTCAAGCTTTGACGGCAAGTGATCCGTCTTCATCTTCTAGGCCAAGGGTAGGCAAGATAAAGAAGAGGACCAAAGGCCATAAGCAATAAAACTCAATTGTTGCCAAGGGCAATGGTAAGATGAGAAATGCTTGTTGTGTCAAGGAAAATCCAAAGAGGAAGTGCTTAAGCTGCGGTGAGAGAGGACAATGGAGGTTTTGCCTGTTCCAACCCCAAAAGGGACGGAAAGAAAGGTAATTCTCACACACTAGTTGTTGAAACTTGTTTAGCGGCGTATACTTCTCATTCGTGGGTGGTTGATACGAGATCCACTAATCATGTTGGCTTCACGGGTTCAAAATGATCCGACAACTTAGTGGGAGTGAGATCCTCATCACACTGGGTGACGTTACGAAAGTAGAAGTCATTGCAATGCTACGTAAGTGGCAGATATTGCAATGCTACGATAGTAACGATTATTGCAATACTACGCAAGTAGCAGACATTGCAATACTACATGAGTAGTAGTTAAAGAAGTGGGAGAAGTGCACCTATCTTTTGAAGAAAAGGTTTTTTGAGATTATCTTTATGTTCCCAGTTTTAGAAAGAATTCACTTTCAGTTTCTAAAATTCGATTAAAGGACACTAAGTTTCTTCTAATAAGAATGACATCATTTTTGAAATGATGAGTGTATCTGTTGCGGGACATTGATGGAAAATCTCTATACAATTAACTGTGCACACCACTCGTGAAATGCATCCTATAACACATCAACTATTTTCGACAAAAGAAAGCGTGAACGAAATACTTCTTTGGCATCTAAGATTAGGTCATATAAATCCAAAGAGGATCCAAAGGTTGGTGAAAGATGGTTCATTGGAGCGTCTCCAAGTTGAATCAATTCCAACATGCGAATCATGTTTGGAGGGTAATATGACCAAGAGGGCATTTGGAGCCAAGGGGAATAGGGCCAAAGAAGTGTTAGAGATCGTTCACATAGATGTATGTGGTCCAATGTCAACCAAAGCAAGAGGAGGTTATGAGTATTTTAATTGATGATTACTCAAGGTACGGTTTCATTTTCCTCATGAAGCATGAATCTGAGACCTTTGAGAAATTCTAAGAATTTAAGGCTCAAACAGAGAATCATAGGGAAAAACGTATCAAGTCTCTACGATTTGATCGTGGAGGCGAATACATCAGCAATGAGTTTTTGAATTACTTATCTGATGAAGGGATTGTATCGACTCCATCGCACGGAACCCCTCAATAAAAGCGGGGTTGCAGAGCGAAAAACATAATTCTTTCTTTGGAAATGGTTAGATTAATGATGAGTTATGCGGATCTTCCCGAGTCGATTAAAGGTCATACCTTGAAACAAATGACTTACATTCTGAACTTGGTGTTATCCAAATCGGTTCCCAAAACTCCCAAAGAAATGTGGACTGGGCGCAAGCCTAGTATGAGACACATGATAATTAGGGGGGTCTGGCCTACGTGTTGGACAAGGAAGCCGATAAATTGGATCCTCGATCGAAATTAAAAGTCATTTTGTAGGATACCCCGAGGAACAAAAGGGTGTATGTTCTATAGTCCCAAAGATCAAAAGGTGGTCATCGGCACCCACTTTAGATTTTTGGAAGAAGACTATATGAACCAAAGAAAACCCGTAGTGAGATTACCTTAAATGAGCTTAGAGGGCAAACCTCGGTTACTTAACTTGTCTAGATGACATACCAAACGATACGTTTTCAAACCTGGAGCCTCGTCGTAGTGGGAGGGTTGTTAGACAGCGGCAGAGATTCATGGGAATAGGAGAGTCCTCGGACTTGATTCCTGACACAAGACGAATCGGACCCATGGACATATGACGAGGCACTCCAAGATAAGGATGCAGATTCTTGACAAAAACAAAGAATGAAAGCCGAAATGGGTTCTATGTTTCATAATAGAGTGTGGGAGCTAGTCGAACCACTTAATGGGGTCAAACCCATTGGATGCAAGTGGGTATATAAGAGGAAAAAGAGGGATGGGCGGGAAGGTTAAAACTTTAAAGCAAGACTAGTGGCGAAAGGTTATACTCGAAAAGAAGGATCGATTATGAGGAAACTTTTTTTTTACTCGTAGCCATGCTTAAGTCCATCCGTATTCTCTTATCGATTCTTTGCTTGGCATTTTGACTTTGAAATCAAGCAAATGGATGTCAAGACGGCTTTCCTTAACTAAGTCTTGATGAAGAGATCTATATGCAACAACCCCAAGGTTTCATTGAAACAGGCCAAGAACACCTAGTTTGTAAGCTCAAGAGGTCCATTTACGGACTCAAACAGCATCGAGCTTGGAACCAAAGTTTTGATCATGTAATAAAGTCTTATGGGTTTGATCAAAACGAGTTTGAAAGTTGTGTGTATAAAAAGCGTGTCGGAATCGCATTGGTATTCTTAAGATTTGTCGTAGATGACATTGTGATCATCGGGAACGATGTGAATGTGTGATCGGGCGTAAGGGGCATGGTTTTCAAAAGCAGTTTGATATGAAAGACTTAGGGAAAGCCCGACACATCCTTGGGATCGAGATCACTTTCGAGATCGCAAAAAAGATGATCGGGTTATCGCAAAGTTTCATACATAGACAATGTCTTGAAACGCTTGAAAGATGCAAGATTCCAAGAAAGGATTCGTACCTTTCGGACTTGGAATCCATCTATCCAAAAAATGTCCCCTAAGGCCTTGAAAGGAGATAGATGACATGAAAGGCATTCCTTGTGCTTCTACCGTTTAAACCTTATGTATGCAATGTTGTGTACGAGACCGGTTATCTGCTTTGCCGTATGCATGGTAGCAAGATATCAAAGTAACCCAGGGAAAGCGCATTGAACGACAGTTAAAAACATTCTGAAGTGTCTTAAAAGAACTCGGGATAGAATGTTGATTTATCGATCGAATCTCCAATCCCCATCGGCTACGGACTCGGATTTCCAATCAGATTTAGATTCCAGAAATTATCTGCCTCAGTTAGTGTATTTCCATTTGGGAAGTGTAGCCATCAAATGGACGAGTGTGAAGCAGAAATGCATCACTGACTCAACCATGGAAGTCGGGTAAGTAGCTGTTTGTGAAGCAGTGAAAGAACCGATTGGGCTCTAGATCTTCTTAGTGGACTTGGATGGTGTTCTGAATTTGTTTAGCAATATCTGCTAGGGACAGTTGCAAATTCAAGAGAACCAAGAGTCCACGAGTCAAACAAGCACACTAAAGAAAAGACATCTTATATGAGAAATCGTTAAGAGATGAGATATAGATGTGGCAAAGATAGCGTCTGAGGACAGCCTAGCAGATCCATTCAGAAAGAGTCTGCATCTGAATACATTCGAGAGACATGTGGGTGGAATGGGTGTCAAGACCGTTGCCAATCTGCTTTGAGTATAAGTGGGAGAAATTATTAGGTTCGTGTAGGTGACATTAGATGTCACGGACTACGCAAGACATGTTGTAGTATACTTAAAAACAAACTTTGAGTATAAGTGGGAGATTGTTGGGATTATACTAGAAAGTATGCTTTTTACTTTGTATAATCGAAACTGAATTTTCAGACTTATTTACTGAAATAAATTGTTTATCACTGATGCTTTAAATATGATTGAATGTTACATATATTTCTTTGCATAACCTGTTCAATAATTAAATGCGTGTTACATTGTAGTCAATTTAGTGATACCAGTCCAGAGAGGATAAAATAAACGTCCCTTTTTAACTAAAAGTACGCCATTCACGACCTAGATGGAAATGAACAACCCATCGCGAAAGGTTGAGGTGTAAGGCTCGATTGGTTTATCTTGACCAGAGATTACACTAGTGCATGACGATGCAATTGAATAGGACCTCTGAGGAGGATAAATTCTTGAGGCGAACAAGGAAGAATTAGACCTTAGTGGTTCGTTATTTCTTAATCTTCGTTCCTTAAATAGGATCACGTGGGATTGGTAACTATTGCTTTGACTTATCATGGGTAGCGAATCAAAGAGATTCAATACTTTTTATCTTGGGCAATATTATTAGTCACATGTGATTGCTAAGATTTAATCTGAAAGAATCGTGTCGTGCAAAAGCACGCTTTGTTTGATTTTCCCCCTTGGGAGGTTCATAAGCTTTATCATACCAAATCTTGCAAGTGGAATTAGTTTCCGGTATGGATAATAATGTTGAACCGTTCCTCGACCAAGGATAAAAGATGTTAATTATTGGAAAGCTATTTCAGTGGCTTGAATTAATTAATGGGCTAGATAATCTTAAACACGGGAAATAATGACCGGGAGCCATATTGACTGTAATATGGGTTAAGATGGATAGTGCAATATTAATTATGTAGTGGGATTAATTAATATTTATGGGCTTGAATTATATTGTGGCTCAATATTAGATATTCAAGGTCCATTAGAAGGTCCAATCTTAATTCTCCTAAAGGCCCCCTGAGTAGCCCAACATATAGTCCATTAACTGAAAAGGTGATTGTTGGTCCCGGTGCAAACGAGTCTTACACGTGTATGGGGGGGAATACACGTGTTCAGTGTTTTTAAAACTTTTTCTTACTGAGGTCAGCTTGGGTCAGATAATCCTGAAGATAAGGTTCTGAGAAGCACAGATCGCTCTGAGTCAAAGTCTCTTCGAGACGTGATCCCGAAATGCTTTTCGGATACCTCGATAATCTCAACCCGAGTCCCGAGTGTCGAGAGATCCCGAGTTGCTTGGATCGGATAACTAACTTCTTGAATCCTCAAATGAGAGTTCGGTTTGGTAACTATCTGTTCTAGCTACTCGATCGTCTTGAAATGGTTGGCCCTTAGTTTATACTCGTTTTAAGCTTTGCTGAAAACCTTCCCTTTATGAAATAGTGATTAGGTTGTGATTCACTTATGCAACTTCAGTGGATTGATTCCAACTGAATATCAGTGAAAAGTATGCTTTCAAAATCAAGTCAATGCAATTAAGCAAGCACGATAAGAAAGCAATAAAGAACACAAAGAATTATAGTGGTTCAGAGACTCAAGCTCCTACATCCACTCTCTCTGATCCTCAGAGAAATTCACTATCAACTTCTGAGCTTACTGACTACCTCGTGTAGTTTACTTACTCAACTCGGCCCTGAGTTTTCTGACTACTCCACGTAGTTTACTTACTCAACCCGACCTTGAGCTTTCTGACTACCTCCGTAGTTTACTTACTCAAACACAAACAAGCTTTGGACTACCCACAGAGCTTACTAACTTCTCCTCTAGAGTTTTCTGACTACTCCGCGTAGTTTACTAACTCTTTACAACTCTTCTCACCAACAAACACACTCCAACTACCTTCTCAAGGGTTTGGGGTTTCTTGGTTGGTTTCCAACTAGGATGAGATATCCTTTACAATGAAGGACAATGCAAAGGGTTAGGATATCTCGACTAAGCTTTGGATAATTCTTATCAAGCTAGGCTTATTATAGTGAGCTCTCTTCAATATAGAAGCACTTGGGAAATTCTAAGTTTTTCGAGTGCTTTAACTTTTGCAAGAATAAGTTTGAGCTCTTGAGTTGCGTATAAATTTCCCGTAACCATACAATGTAGAGGGTCACCAGTATTTATAGGCATGCACCAAGGTCACTCTTGAAATCTATCCGTTAGAGAGACAGCTTCGTGAGTTCCCTCTTATGGTGTGTGAGAAACGACTATATTTAGGGTTTGAAACTCCCTAACACGTTTTAGGCAATAGCCTTCCATGTAGCCAGTCTTCACTTTTTGCAGTCTGGAAGTTTTGTACATCTGACATCTTTTTCAGTGACCTGTCACTGTCAGTGTCAGTATGGAACAGTGTCGTCTTCCTCTTTTTGACTTCTGTCTCCAGTTAAAGGTAGACACCTTCAACGACTCTTTTTGGTTACAAACTCTGGGTTTGATATAACCTTAACAACACTTCTGACTTAGTTCCTTTTGTCTGCATTTGAATGTCTTGGCAATATCTAACTTTCTAAGGAATCGCGTTTTTCTCAGTATTGCATCCTTCAGATAGATATATTCAGTGCCTCGGAACATTCAGGTTCATACTGAGCATTCAGTACCTTACTGAGTCTTCAGTAATTACTGTGCCTTCAGTATTTCTTGATCTTCAGTCTTCAGTCTTGCGTCTTCAGAGTCTTCTGAGTCTTCAGGGTCTTCTGAGTCTTCAGAGTCTTCTGAGTCTACTGACTGATACACTGAATCTTCGTGCTGAGTCTTCAGTTCCTCAGTATCCTACTGAGTCTTTAGTATCTCAGTTTTACACTGAGTCTTCAGAACCTATCCTGAACTATATCTGCTGACTATACATTCTGCAGATAACATCCTGAATATTCTAAAACTGAATCCTGACTCAACTATCAAGATCATTCTGAACATGTCATACTCAGGGGTTTTTGGGATCAAATCAAAATCATATATCTTTTATTAAATTCATCTCCCAACAGTGATTAAAATAAAATAAATATTGTTGCTTATTTTTCCTATCATAATTTTCGAAAATTGTAGATATATTGGGAGAAAGATTTTCTTTGAATTTTGTTATGGAATGAAGATATGTATTCTTGGAATACAAGATTATCTCATTAAATTCAAGAAATCTCCCACTTGGTTATCTATGATATGATTTTCGAAATTTTTGAAAATAGAGGGCAATAAAGATTTTCTTGATTTTCTTGAAAAGATATTATGGAAGATATGTATTTCTTGAAATACAAGAATATCTCATAAATTCAAGAAGATCCAAATCTTGGATTCTTGCACTCCAAATTTTCGAAAATTCCATAATATTGAGGAGGTGAGATTTTTGTGGAATATTTTAATTATGGGAAAAAGAATATAGGAGATATATTCCAGATTTCTTGGTGATCAAGAAAAGTCTTTTCCCACATTGGTTTTCTACTGAAAAAATCGACCACCTCTCACCTATAAATAGGGGATGATTGTTTCATTCCCAAGTACAATTCCATGTGCTGGAAAAATTAGCAAATTCACGAAAGTGGTGCAACAAAGTTTATTTTTTCCTTTTGTTAATTGTTCGCGAGTATCCTTCCACCGGATTGTCGAGCAAGGGCTAAGGGAATACTTGGGAAGTCCTTTTGGTTAGTCCGTCCAACCGAATTCACTGTCATCCCGAGAGGTACGTTCACGTAAACCCGTAGATTCCGCATGCGTAGGTTTTACGTGGCTTATTATATGCATGATATGTTGTTGCAATTATTATTTGAATTAATATAGATTAATTCATGCTAGTAATAATTAAAGAATTAAATTTGTATTTAAATATTCACCCCGAATAGATCTGTGCAACTCATTCCCCAACACTGTCTTCCTACCGGATAATACCTAGAAGTCCACCTACCGGAATATTTCTGCCTCACTAGATTACGCTCGGAATGGGTTAACCTAGGATCTACCCAAAACCTCACCCTCTCCTCTCTCACTTCTCTCTTTCTCTCTCTATACAAGGTAATATAAAGTATCTACGCTCTTTTCAATTATCATCTCTTAACATCTCAAAAATACATTTTATGTTATTATTTTTACCTACAAAATATCACTTACTTTAATATAAAAGTAGAAAGGACTATAATACCTTCAACAAAAAAATATTTTATCACTTTAAATATTACTCCCTCCGTCTCATACTTATTTACCCCTTTTACTAAACGGTCCGTCTCATACTTATTTACCCATTTTCATAAAAAAAAGCAACTATACACTTTTCATCTATCCCCTCCCAACATCTCAAAATTATATCTCATGTCATACTTTTACCCACAAAAAATCATCTACTTTAATAATAAAGTAAAAAAGACTACAATACCCTCAACTAAAAGTCATTTTATCACTTTAAACAACTCTCACTTTAAAATCTGTGTCGAAAGCAAAAAGGTAAATAAATATGGGATGGATGGAGTAATAAACAACTTTCACTTTTGTTGTTAAAAAAAATCACATTAAAACTCAAGTCAAAAGCAAAAGTGTAAATAAATTTGGGAGGGAGAGAGTAGTACTGTTGAATTAACTTTTCCGCCATAAAAAAAGACACTCTCCCTCGATTTTAGATCGTTGTCCTATCATAATCCTTTACGGAATCTTTACTCTTAAAAAAAATACTCACTTCGTCCTACTATAAGATTCTTCATTTTCTTTTTCATCCGTCTCACAATAAGTTTTTTGTTTTTATAAATGAAAAAAGTAACTCCACTATCCATAATTTTTATCCCCACCTTTCACACAATATTACAAAGAATGTCGCTCACTATTCCACTCATTACTCCATATATTTTTTTCCTCTCTCCCAATACCCAAACCTACCCTTCATTTTTATTATTTTATTATTATTACTTAAACAAAACAACAACAATAAAAAAACAGAAAATTTATATCGGGATAAAGGGAGTATCAACTAAGGTTGATTAGGTCTTATATACACCAGGTGGATCGTGAAATTCATATTATATTTAAATTTGTGACTTGTTACACTAAAACGTATAATTATATTTTACCAACATAGGTTACACATTTTAGTATAACAAATCGTAAGTTTCCGTGTAACAAATTGTAAGTTTTTAAAATATATTATGAAGTGATTTGGGGTGTATTTGTAAATGCAAATTTTTTTTTTTTTGAGCGCATTTTTTTATAAAAATAATTTACATCAGTTTGTAAAATTTAGGACCCGCTTAGTATGACTATGAAATGAGAATGATAATGGCAATGATATCATTGAGGGGTCAACCATTAAGAATTATTGATTGTATTGATATTGTTTTGTTAGAATATAAACAATGTGTATCATGTGGGATGAGTTGAGTAGGTGAGGACAATCAATTACTTACTTATATTCTTATTTCTTGTATCCCAAACCAAACAGACCCTTGAAAAAATCGCCTCAATGTAATATTTGAGTCTCATTCTATTCTTTAAACAACAATTTAAATTGAAGACCGAAAAGTTTTTTTGTTTTTTGAACAGCGATTGACGAGTGTATCACACACTCTCATTTCATTAACGAATTTTGGTTTGACTTTTTCAATCAACGAAGGCAATTTAAACCATGAAATTTTTTAAATTCTAAAATCAAATATACGAATTAATTACATTTAGAGGTGTTCAGACACTTAAAATTGTCAGTACTCGTATTGACGACTCTAAATAAAATCAAAATATTATTGTTCCAGAATGATAGTTGGACGATTTTGTTTTTGAAATTATATATTAATAATTAAATAATCATATT
This sequence comes from Stenogyne calaminthoides, assembly GCA_037126765.1. Taxonomy (NCBI): domain Eukaryota; kingdom Viridiplantae; phylum Streptophyta; class Magnoliopsida; order Lamiales; family Lamiaceae; genus Stenogyne; species Stenogyne calaminthoides. The sequence goes on along the minus strand of JBBCBC010000009.1, from coordinate 27,398,549 downwards.
TTAATATATTTATATTCATATTTACAAACTATATAATATACGTATAATTGCACTAAACGTCGCTATACTTAACTTTAAACTTGGAAATTAGGGAGAAGGGTGGGTATAAATTCTTCTCTTATCTCAATTTTGAGCTTCGATCACTTTATATTGTTGCCACATTGCTATCATCTTTTTATCATTGACCGCTACAAATCATTTTCGTTGAAAGAATAATTAAAGGTTGCGTTTGGTTTTAGAATTTAGGAATTTATTTGAAACTCAAGTACTTATTCATGTATTGGTTCATGCATGGTTGTTTGGATTAATATGAATTTAAAATCAATCACTCTATTTATTTATTTATTTAACTAATTTGATTTTTATTGATTTAAGTGAATTTGTACATTTCAAACTTGGATAAATTTATAATCTCTCTAGTTGCTATACAAGGGATACGTCTTGTATCTGCGCCGCAACGCCAAGATTCACAAAAATCGATTTTAATTATACAATTTATTATAATTGAATGATGTAATTTGTTTACACTAAACCGCTCAAATATTTATATAAAAAAAATAGTTACATGGTTCAATGTAAATAAGTTAGAGTTGATCTCTCATGAATCGTTTTATCTTTATGAACTTGAATTATTTGATCTATTTCAATTATTTTCAACACAATTTTTAAATCACTAAAAACGACCAGATTATATCCTGATAGAAATCAAATACCACTAAACACGCTATATTTTTTAATATAATAAATTACACGATTTTAAAATATACTATGAAATAAGATTTGTTTACCATCATGTACATGAGACCACTCGCTGTACAAAAAGTTAATAGCTTTCGGCAACCATAAATATCTTCTCGAAATCTTACATGGGTTGTTTATATTTAAGTGATTGAAATAAGCATATAAAGATCCGACATGATTGTAACTCTTTAATTAAGAAGATAATGATTTTTATGCTTATCCAAAAACAAATTATTTATTTGTTAGAAAAACTAAGATTAAGACGTAAACATGCGTGACGGCTAGAATGCCACCCTTATGTAGCTACCCTCCATTTATCTTACCATTAATTCAACTTTGTAAACAAGCTTTTGCAATTATTATGATGTTTCGCAAAGCTTATTAAATTCCCATTTCACCCTACCTTAATAATCTAAGTTAAAAAAAAAAATCATTTTATACGCTTCGGTTAATGAGATTACAAACTCGTCATTAAAATAGAACGACAGTAACAATAAGAACATGAAATACAAATTTTGAAATGAGATAATGTAAAATTAAATATGTCATGAGACAGATTTGTGAGGCAACATAATTGGTAAAAGTAAGAAATGTGTTTCTTACAACAGTCAAACCAGGTGTCGTATTTACTGTCAATAATTAGTCTATCTGAGCTATCAGATCCAAAATTTAAAGGCTTAAAATAAATAAGTTATTACCTTTTTGTCTTAAGTTAATCAATTAATGTCATCGCTCTGCGTCGTCTTGGCCAATTTGTATTGTATTGTCTTATCGTCTTTATTATAATAAGATTAATAATTTATAGACTATTATTATAAATTTACAAGTTTATCCTTAATTTACAATTAAAAAGTTTTCAAAAAAAAAATTACAATTAAAAAAATAACATAATTTTAAATTATTAAAACCATTAATTATCAAGGGTTTAATTCAAAAATTTATTCTTTTCTGCAACCTATTGTCATCTTCTTCTTCCCCATTCTCCCATGCCAACATCGGTCTCTCAGTACTAATTTCAAACTAATCATAATTTAACGAGAAAATTAGGTCATAAAATGAAGGGGGGAAACAACATGTATGGGAAAAGTATCCTGTTTCACAAAGATTGAATGAAGAAAAGTTGATTTTTTCTCCAATAGGATGTTGCGTCCCTTTTCGGTGGCTGCCAACTAAGACTGCGTTTCATTTTTCTCTTCTTCCAACCATGTTTTCTTTGATTTTTCCTTCTTTTTTTTTTTGAAACAAATTAATTTTTTTTATTATATTTGCAATATAATGGGAAATTGATTTATTGGACTTATAATATATGTGCATATATACAATGATTTAGAATATTATTTGTATTTTAATTTTTTTTTATTTTATTTATAAAAGGGTAAAGTAATAAATAATAAAATACAGTTTTAAAAATTAATTAAAAAAATATATATTAATACAACAACAATAATAGGTCAAATATGACGTAAGACGACGACACGTGACGCAATTTCAAATGGTAACTATTGACAGTCAGTACGACACCATAGTTGTTGTAAGAAACACCAAGTAAGAAAAATAACTTAGTACTTATACTAATGTAGAATTTAATAACGTTGATGTTAATAATTTAAACAAGTAGATATAGTAGCTACAGTATATATACATAAAACATTGTTTCTTATGTCCCCTACTCTTTTATTAGCACACAAGCAAATTAAACTCGTGTAATTATGAGAAGTGTGCGGCCCACAATTATGATGATCATAGTATAGGTAAAGTAATAAATAAATAATACACATACATATATTAATTATATATTTAGAAATCGAACTATAAGAAAATTATCATCTACTATTCTCCAAATAGTAACTAGGTTCTATAACACTATTATCATATGTAGATATTCTCTAGGAAAAATGTCACCGGTTTATTTATCTTATCAAATCCAAGATTTTATTCCAATGGGACAAAATTTTCCATTAAGTAAAAATAGCGAAATGATAAAATTTTATAATTTTAAAGTATAAATATAAAAATTATATATATATATAGTATAAAAATTTTAAATTCTAAAGGTGAAGGGGCAATCGTCACCCGATCAATTTGTATTAGTTTGTGCTAGTTTGTACTCTCTCTAATGTCCCATACGAATTTTTATCTTATCTTTATACTTTCGTGTTTTAATGGAGGCGTAATGTTAAATAGAGGTAAACAATGGATTTGCATCTCCAATTTATGTGGACATTTTCTTATTGATGATTGTTAAAGTATGACTTATAAACAAACCAACCTTTTTCAAAAGTACTTCCCCACAAATTTTTTCTGCAACTTTTCAATCGATTTTTTTCTCTCCCCAAAATAAAAACCCTAGCATGCGCCGCTGCCGCCGCCCACCTCCCTCCGCCGCTTGCTCGCTGCTACTTGCGCGCCGCCGCCTATGCGCAGCACTCACCCAACCCCCGCATTCGCCCTGTGTCACACCGCAACCTGCCGTTTTGAGCGCCGCCTAGAGGTCATGGATGGTTTGTCGGACTGATCTCCCCCACCGGAGTCACGGCAACCGGTAGGCGGTTTCGGTCCATCGGATCTTTATTTTTTATTTTGTTTTGTGCTATCTTTACCTTTTATTCTATTTTGTGCTTTAGGGTTTAAATTTATTTTCTCTTCTCTATTTTCTCCTTGTTAGGGGTTTGTTGTGAGATTTCTTCCCTATTTAGGTTTGTTGTTTGTTTATTTTGTTATTTTCTTTCGGTTCTGGGTCTTGGTGGTTTGTTGGTGGTACTTTGTTTGATGCAATCCTGGTTATCTTTTCGGACATGGTTTAAGTCTTAGTGTGGGGCTTCCCTTTGTCTGTGTGTTTTTACATGGATTGTGGTTCTCCCCTCCTCTGTTCCTCAAGATTGGTTCGAGGTAGGTGTTGTTCCAATCAGTGTTTCGATCGTTCGTCTGAAGGACTTGTGCTTCATTTGAAGGATTTGTACTACTCTTCATCCGTAAGATTGTACTTTGTACTTCTCTTTACCTTTTTATTGTATGTCATTTTCTCAAAAAAAAAAAAACAAACAAACAAACCAACCTTTTCAATCAACATAATTTATTTAAATAGGACTTGACTTAACAAGTGGGCTACAAGTTACCACAACTTTGATCAGCCTCAAACTCTTTATTATATTCTCTTACTATCTCTTTCTTGATCTTGAAATTGAGCGAGCAAACTTATACGAGTAGGTATCATTATCACCATGTACACCGTGCACTTTATAATATATTTTAAAATTATACTCTCTCCAATTTTTAATACATTTCATTTTAATTTTTACACTAATTTTTTAATAGATGTCATTTTGATTATTTTTCCTTATGTATCTCAATTTTACCCCTATTAATTTTCAACTCGTAAAATTAATCTCCCACAAATCTTTCCATTTATCTTTCATCTAATTTAGGGATATCAATTTGTGGTCTAATTATTTGAGGATAATATTGATAAAAAATTACTACCTTAATTTGTAATTTAATTGTAGAATGATATGCATTAAAAAATGGAGGGAGTATAATTTATTTATATTGAATCGTATAATTTATTTTTCTTATCATGGTTCAGTGTAAACAAATTGCACATTTCAATGCAATAAGTTATACTCCCTCCGTCTCGGTGTAATTGTCATGTTTCTTTTTGTTGTTTTGTTTAAGAAATAATAATAAAATAATAAAAATGAAGGATAGTTTTGGGCATTGGGAGAGAGGGGAAAATGGTATGTGGAGTAATGAGTGGAGTAATGAATTATATTTTTTGTAATATTGTGTGAAAAATGACGATAAAAATTATGGATAATGAAGTTACTTTTTCCATTTATGGAATGAAAAAATTATAATGGAGTGTCTTTAAAAGAAAAATAAGACAATTATACTAAAACGGAGGGAGTATAATTTTAAAATACATTATGAAATATATAGTGCACCTACTGCATACTGTACTTAGCCAACTTATAAACGACCAATCCAACAAACTTTTGTCACTACGAATATGCATATAAAAAGTGAGAAAAAATGTAAATAATTTCATTAAGAATGTGTAGGTTACAAGTTTTTTTAATCTCTTTTCTCTCTCTTAAGACATGAACTTGACTTCTGATGATACCAAGGTATAATCGACTTGTTCCAGATTTTTACCACGAGAATTTGATCTACAATTTAGCAGTAGTTAATTGATGGAGTCGCTTATGATTTATTCCATCCGACTAAAAATTTGACCTACAAGCAACTTATTCCTGATTTTTATATAATTTGGTTGAAGGATATTTTGACCTACAATTTAATAGTGAATGAGTCTCATGTGCACCCGGGTGCACCGTGCACTCATAGTGCATTTTAGAAGCGTACAACTATATAAAACAGATACGTGTAACTATTCCAAACAGAAGCATGCAACTATGTTTCCATATTAACAGTTGCACTTTTCTATGTAAATAAGTCATACTTTTCAGCATAACAAGTTGCACGCTTCTAAAATGCACTGTGAGTGCACAGTACACCCGGATGCATACAAGACCTAATCTTTAATAGTAGATAGTTGATGGAGTCCTTTCCTTTGTGATTTATTTCATCTGCCTATTGAAACTCTATTTGACTTTTTTATTTATAAAAGATTAATGACTTAATAGCAAGAAAAAAATATTTACAAATCTAAAAAAAAAAGAAGATAATATCGAATTCGGGAGATGTTATTTTATATTCATCTCCAAAATTAAGATGTACACCATACATGATACTATCAGTGTAGTGTTATTTGTAGACATCAAAATTTTCCCTTAATTTAAAATGCAATCAAAGTCTGGTTAGATTAATAACTCACTAGTCACTACTATGATACTATTAGCTTCTTATCAGTTTACTAATATCAAAATCTAGAACATTATAATATATATATGCAGTTGACCAATAAAGTTGCACAGTTTCCTAATGCACACAAACACAATCCAACCATTTATTTAACCAATATTAATTTGTTGTTGGATGGAGCAAATGTAAATGCATCCTTTCATTTGAATTAAAAGGTAAGAGACATAAAGTGGGGAAAGTTTTAAGGTGTAAAGTGTAAAATTAAAAAATTCTAAGGTTCAAATGTAATTTTTTTGTATAAAGTGTAGTTTTTTTTTCAAATAAAATATAACTTTTTGTGTACCTTAAAGTCCTAAAAAATTACATTTGTACTTTATAGTTACTACTTTCTATTTTGTGCACTTTAAAGTCATTATCTCAAAAATAAATACGTGATGCCGGTTCGTTTCAAAAAAAAAAAAAAGAATGATGTCGGTAAAGCAAAATTGAAAAAGATGCCTTATTATGCCAACTCAGCAAAAAGGTAAAGATATTTATATAAGTGGTCCACTCCGTACATCAGCCAAACTATCCCAAAATTCGACCCCAAAAACAAAATAAATTGAATATATCATCAAAACATAAAATTACGTTCAAATTAATTTGACTCGCTATTTAAATTAAGGCCAAGTCTCGTGGGCACTGTGTGACCGGATTTGGATCCCCTCCAGTAACTGCACGGTGCAGTTAATTGTAGGTCTGTTAAATCATACACACTCATGTGAGTGTGTGTATATGTATGTAATTTAATGATCCCGCAGCTTAATCATCATCAGATAGTTATCATTAGTGATCCAAATCCTTTTGTGCACTCAAGTTATTTTTTTAATTAATGAGACTTTTAATTATATTAATTTATACGTTTCATTTTATATTTTTAATTAAATTTAGTGTTATGTTTAAATTATATTAACACAATTTTCAATTAAATTAGTTTTTATTTTTCAATTATAATAATTTTACAATTTAGTTATATTATTTTGTAAATTCATTTTGTATTTTCAATTAAATTTATTTTAACATGTAAATTACACTAGCAAGTTTGTTTCAATTAAATTAATATGTATATTTTACTTATATTAGTTTGCAAATTAAAAAAAAGAGATAATTTACAGATTAATTGAGCATTTATTCTTTTTAAAGGCTAGACTCATTGCTTCATATCTCCCTATAAAGACTCATGGCTCACTCTCTAACCCATTGCTACTGGCTCAATAAGAACTATCAATCGGCAAAGCAAAGGCTAGTTTTCAGACACCGCGGTAAGAGTTACACCCTCCGTTTCGCCTTTCCTGCAATTTTTCCTACTTGGGAAAAAAAAATCTGTAAATCAAGAAAGTAGCTAAGCTTTTCATTATCATATGGATATGGAGTATCAAATATCACTATGTTAGTTTCCTTGTTTGGAGGTTTTAACAACAATTTGAACCTACAATCACTACCCTACTTTCTGTAATCCATCAATCAATCAAAATTCACAGAACGAAATTCTCTGATGGTTTCGTGCGATTACTGCGGCGAGCGGCCCGCAATATTCTACTGCCGGGCCGATAGCGCCAAGCTCTGCCTGACATGTGACCAGCACGTGCACTCCGCGAACGCCCTTTCCAAAAAGCACATCCGCGCCCAGATCTGCGATAATTGCGCCGCCGAGCCGGCGTCCGTCCGGTGCGCCAACGACGCCCTCGTCCTCTGCCAGGAATGCGATTGGGATGCGCACTGCGTCGTCTCCGCCGCGCACGACCGTTCCCCCGTCGACGGATTCACCGGCTGCCCCTCCGCTTTCGATTTGGCGGCCGCCTGGGGTTTGGATCTCGAGGAGAAGAAGCCGCTGGCGGCAGCGGAGGCGGCGGCGTACGAGTGGGGTGGGTTGCTGGAGGAGCTGATGGTGCCGAACGCGGTGATTTACTCCGATTGCGGTGGTGAATTGGGGAAGAGGAAGAAAAGCCCCAAGTGTGGGAAACTGAAACAGGTAATTTTGAAGCAATTGTTGGAATTGTTAGCCGATGGTGGCGGCGATGGAGAGGATGAGAGGCCGCGGACTCCGAGCGGCGGTGGCGCGTGGCGGCCGGAGGATTTTGAGGAGCAACCATTGCAAGAGGAGAGGCGGCAGGGCGGAGGGTTTACGTCGTTGCTGATGATGCAGACGGCGCCGGACCTGAAAGAGGATGGTAACATGTTGTGGAACACCAGCACATGTGTTCACAGTGCACAGGTACCTTTTTGGATCTGCATTCCGCGTATTCTTTAGAGATTCTTTCCCTTTAAACACAAAATTCTGGAAATTGACTGTGCAAAGAAGGTTAGGTTTTTTGGTATAGCCCTGTTTTTACAGAATCTGTGTTGACTTGCTGCTTTTAGAGATATTTGATAAACAATCTTGATGGGGTGTGAACTTGTGAACTATTATTATTCAATATCTTAATGATGTTTCCAATCATATCTATGTGGAATTGAGGTCAATTTTGGGAAGGTTATTATAAATTCCAAATTTAAGGCCTCAATTTTACATTCCTCAGTATGTGTTTGTTGTTTTAGGATTTGGAGGTTTATTGTGCTCCATTTGCCATTGTTTATATGCTGTTATTTGGAAGTCAGTTATTGTCATTTGTGTGGCTATTCTGAATTAGTAATGGTTGAGCTTAGAGAAGCATATATCACATACATACTGAGTTGGAAATCCGGTTTTGGTGCATTGTGTTAGCAGCAGATATGGGACTTTAATCTGGGACAATTACGGGAGCATGAAGAGGCTGATGTAGAATACGGTGGAGGTGCGATGGTGTACAGTGTGCTGAAAGAAGCATCCTTAGCCAAAAGAAGAGGGGTGGATCTTTCTGGAGTGAACTGTTCTATTGTCCCTGAGGATATGATTCCCTTTAATGTAAGTGTTGCTTCTCCTGCAATCTTTCAGTTAGATTAATGGCTGACCGGTGATGTCTTTACGGCTTCAAGATAAAGAAGATGTGAGGATTCAGTTATAAAGAGTTAAGACTGCTCACATCTTCATATGTAATATTTGACCAATACCCCATAGTTATTAAAGGCGCGCCTGAGGCGCGCCTAAGGCGCCAGGCACTCGGGGCGCCAGCCATGGCGCCCTATATAGGCCCAAGGTTGGTTGGGATTTTCTGTAAGGCCACTTTGGGCGCCTTGACTCGGCAAAAAAGCGCCTAAGGCGTGCCCTTTATGCATATCTAGGGTTTGAAATTAAAAAAAAAAAATTTATTTGTCAAATAACATCAGAATAATAAAAAATACTATCTCTTAAGTCTTAATATTTAAGTGAATCACATCTAGGGTTTCAAGATTCACTTTTTATCAAGTATAATCGTCGCGTGATTCTTTGAGGGATATAGATGAAAGGAATGAGTGGGTGGTTGGTCTAATGGAAGATGAAGATGAGTTGGTTCACCAAGGTGAAAATTTGACTTGGGGTATTGCTTTCTGAAGCCATGGTTAGGTTTACTAAGAAATTATCAAGGTCTTATGTTGTTTTTTCCGGGGATGCAAAGGCGCCGCTAAAGCGCCAAAGGCGCCCCTAGGCGCTAGGGCGCCTGCTTCTTTGTGGCGCCTTTTTTACCATTAATAACTATGCAATACCCTAATCCTAAAAATAAACACACACATCTTAACTAAAGTAAACTTTTCTCGCACTTTTTGAGCACCGTGTACTTCAAGTGCATTTTTAGATGGCATTAGTTGCTTTACTTAAAGGTATTAGTTGGTTATTATTCATTGTTTTCACTGAACACTAGTAGCTGTTTTTATTGAACAATATTAGTTGTGTGCACCCAAGTGTTCAATTCTATTATGTACCTGATTTTTGTGATACACAAGTTAAAAAAGCACAAATGCTATGTTTTTTCTCTGAGTTGGGTGGTCACATTTTCAAGATGCAGAGTGACCAGATGGCAAGTCAGGGACCGGCATCATCCGAAAGCAATAATATACCGGTATCAAAGCTGTCGGATTACAGCAAGACCAAATGCTTTGGTGGTTCAAAAGATATCCCATTCATGGGTCAATCCATGTTAGTGCCAACTGAAAGTACAATTGCCAAGAACGACCTCGACCTTCTGGCAAAGAATAGAGGAAATGCTATGCAACGATACATGGAAAAGAAGAAAACGAGGAGGTAAACAGCTATACATTTCATTTTCTCCAAACCTTCCTCTCAAAACTATCCGCTTTTCTGATATTTTCATGTTTAAATGTGTAGATACGAAAAGCATATAAGATACGAATCAAGAAAAGCAAGAGCAGATACTAGAAAGCGAGTGAAGGGCAGATTCGTCAAAGCCAGTGAAGCTCCAGCAGGATGAGCTGCGTCAAAACTTGACATCTAATTTTGTATGTATGTCTGTATGTACATAATTGCTGCTTCTGTTTTGTATGTAAAATTGTCATGTAGCCCTATCATGCCTTCCTACTGTACAAACAAGATGCTTTGCATTTTGTTCTGATTAATTATGTATAGGGAGATCAAATATGGAGTTAGGTTTTGTACTACTACTCAGATTATATATATATATATATATGGGCATGATGAATCTTATTTATTATTAATGACTTTGATTCATTTATTTTCTCTTTTATGCACTGTAAGTCTGTAACTAGACTTATCATTTCAGTTGAAATGCATGTGTTACATAAAAAGGAGTAATTTGATGTAGATAAGAAATTGCCCCTACAAAAATACTTCCATGTCCTTTTGTGCCAAAAACAGTTACTAATAAGAGGCAAATGTGGTCCAGGATCACGATATATTAATATGGGTCAGATAGTCCTTTAAATAATCTGTACTCACTTTTTACAGATATATGTGATTAAAGTTTAGACAATGGACTATATTAAGGAATATAAAAAGTGGAAAAAATAGGATCTTGTCTGATTGGATATGCAATTCACATGAAAGTATGAAACCCATTTCTCCATTTAGTCCAAAAATATCAATCCAACAGTGCAACACGTTACTTATCTCGTGCAAGGATCACACGTGTAATGTGTATATTCTGAATAAAAGTGGGACTTCGGTTTAACAGAAACACTTGCATGAAACGGGACAAAAATTAGGCATGACGCTTGAACACTTTGAAAAAAGTGGGTTTTAATTTATGTTAGCTGGTACCCCATTTCATGTATGAGACCGTCTCATACAAGTTTTTGTCTATGTTAGTTGTTTAAATAGTTCATGCTAATCTATATGATGGATTAATTATGCTCCCTGCAATTAAACTATAACTTAAAAGGTATTAATTATTTAAATAAAATGTATTAGTTATTTTCACTTAATAATAATTAATTATTTTCATTAAATAGTACTCCTATTAGTTGTGCACCAATGTGTATTACTTAAGTTTATTTGTAATTAAGACATTCTCTGTTTTTTTTTTGAAAGTTTGAAACTTCAAAAGTCATCAAAGAACTCAACAAACAAACTGTGTTTAATGAGGCCCATAACTACATTTGGAAGCTTTAGATTGAGGTGGGAGTTGGGAAACTTGTGAAACCTCTCTCTCTCTCTCTGTTTTCATGTGATTGCTTTTAAAGCCATTTCCCACAGTCATATATGCACATTCTCTGTTCGTTCATTACCATTAAAATTATTATTAAATCCAGTAGATGAGCTTCAATTCATCATCTATCATGAACCTTGAAAGCAGGCATCATCAAGCATAAAAGACATGTCACTGTTCCTTCTCAAGAATTCATTCGGGTCGAAGATGAAGAAAAGCTTCAGAAGCTTCTGCAACGGCGAAAGCTCCACCTCCACCCTCAACCAGCAAACGGTCGACCATAACAGCGGTGGCGCCTCCCTGGCGGAGCCGCCACTCTCGACCGGAGAAGGCCACCCGACTCTGGAGGAAATGATCATGCAGTTGGAGATTGAAGAGAAAATGATGGCTCGGAATGGAGCTGGTTTTCAGCACAGGATGTCGTGCGTAAACAGCTCTGATATACTGAGAAGCGCGAGAAATGCGCTGAATCAGTACCCTCGATTCTCTTTGGATGGGAAAGATTCGATGTACCGATCTTCGTTCACGGAGCTGACCCCCATTGGGGCGGGGAAGCTGACCAGGAACCATGATCGGGCGGAGAAAACGGGAAGGTTGCCGTCGGTGGTGGGTGGGGTGAGTGTGGTTTGGTGCAAACCAGGGGTGGTGGGGAAGCTGATGGGGCTTGATGCAATTCCTGTTCCATTGAATGCCAATTATAGAAGGGAAAGGCTTAGTGCTATTATTAAGAGCCAGAATCTTCGAAAACGAGCGGAGAAGCACGAAGAAAACGAGAGGAGACGGGCGACGAGCGAGAGGAGGAGGAGAGGGGTGGTGGGATCTTGCTCCAGAACTGGGTATTGTGTTATGAAGCCTGTTGAGTTAGATGTTCCAGTTGGTGAAGCAAGTTGGCCTATAAAGCGTTTTCTATAAAGTTAATATTGGTTTTTTGTTTTTTTGACTTAATTGTTGCTAAAATTACAACTTTTTAAGCATAAGCGAATACATATATCTACCTGTATCGCTATGCAATTCAATCATATTTTTTAAATATATTAGTTGTTTTATTGAAAGATATTAATTGGTTACTATTAATTGTTTTCAATGAAAAATATTAATTATTTTCATTGAACATTTTTTTTTTTAAATGTTCATTGAGCATTATTAATTGTCCATCAATTGTGCAATTACAATTAGTGCATTCAAATGTTACTCTTTTTGCAAATTACAATTTAATTTAAACTTTTAAATCTTGATAAATAAAACCTCAATTTATAAAAATATAATTGCATTTCATTCGTTCGGATAGCCCCGCCTTGTTAAGTTGATGTGTTCTAAGAATTAACACAGTCATTATCCAGATGAATGTCACACCAGATTCACTTTAAAAAATATCTTAAGAAAAATTAATATTTTAGTACAAAATTAACTAATTGCACAATATTTATAATATTAATTTATTTTTTGGTATTTTATGACTAGATTCTATATGTGGCGCCAACGTCTCTTTCAACATGGAATGAGATCAACTATTCAATAATTAGTGTTCCACTTTGTATTCTATAATATAGATAGATGACACGTGAAATAATAAAAAATATTCAACGAACCACCATACTCAGAGTTCATGTGTTAAAGATCCAAAAAAGTGAAACACCAATAAATTATGAAAAATGGAACAGGAAAATCGAACTGTTTCAACATGGCCAAGGGAGATGTTTGGTTATGTTTATCCTTGAACACATCGAAGTTTCTGGCTAGGAGAGCTGCCCAGAAGAATGGATTGTACTTTTGTATTTAATTGAAGTTTTATTTTGAGTAACACTCCTGTGAATCAGATTTACACTATGAACCTTAATTCAATATGACCCGTTTTGAGGGATGAGTTGATCCAATTTTTCGCCCACAATCCATTCATTCTAATTTTCTCCCAGCGGCGCCAACAATCACTCTCTTTCCATCTCACTCTCGCGCCGCCGCATCGCGCTATTGATATTGCTCAGTAGCAATCTGCCGCATCACGCCATTGATCTTGCTCAGCAGCAACTTTTTCCATGCACCCAATCATTCACTCTCACTTAACGATCTTGTGCTGCTGTTGATGCTTCAATTCTTATTTTTCTGATAGAAATTGTGTCTGCACTAATGACAATGATAGTTTTTTTGGTGTAACAGTGATATTTTTTTCTTCATAACAGTAATAGTTTATTGTGTATAACATTAATACTTAGTGTCACATACAATGACATTGATAGTCTTCATGAATAACAATGAAAGATTTTCTTAAAAACAGTGAGAGTTTTTATGTGTATCAGTGATAATTTTTTTCATACCAGTGATAATTTAATAACACTACAATTAGTGTTTTTATAGCATTACAGTTAGTGTTTTTATAGCATTACAGTTAGTGTTTTTATACATAGTAGTAATAGTTTAAGTGTATATCAGTGATCTTAGTTTCACATACAGTGACGGTCATAGCTTTCCTGAGTAATAATGATAGTTTTTATGAGTAAAAGTGATAGTTTTTTTTGTGTATTGGTGATAGTTTTTTTTTTCATACCAGTGAACGAACCTACAACGGCGATTTTTACGAGGCGGCAAAGAAATGGGATGAGTCTCGCAGAGGCATTTCCAAAAGGGAGGCATTTGGATGCTTGAAGGGACACGATTAGTGTGAATGTAGATGGAAAGGTAGTTTTTCGTGAGGGTGAAAGGAAAAGAGATTCATAATAAAAATGAACTTAAATTGTATATATGTGACCCATTTATAGTGTATGAGTCAAGTTTAACTGAGGATTCATAGCATGAACCAGATCTATATGAGGTTTTTGTCAATTATTTTTACCAAAATTCAAAAGTTTATACTCCCTCCAATTTTTTTTAAATATTGTTTTGTCTTTTGGAATATTTGTATAATAAATGTCGTTCTGATTTTTTCTCACCTTATTATCTCATATATATCCTTATGGCTATTTAAAATTTTAAATTTTCTACAAATATTTTGTACGAATAATTTTTCAGTCAATAGTAATTATTGATAAAAAATATTTAAATATTTTAACTAAGGTTAAATTTGACATAAAATAATGTGCTTAATTTATCTGGAAAAAAAAATCCAGAATGACATTTGATAAAAATAGAAGGGAATATTAGATTGTAATTGGGAAAAATTTGTAACTTTTGAAACAATTAAGTTTTTTTTTTTTCTATTTTTTCTTTCAAGATTTTGAATTGTTTGAGCATTAACTAGCGGTCACAATACAAGAAGAAAATGTTTGTTCAAACATGTACCATGTTAACTAAAGATATTATCTGAGTTTGGTCCAACTTAAATCGACAATATTCATGTGATCTATCTAGACTTGGCAAAAACAGATAAATGTACATTACTGATATTGAAATAGAAGTACATGTAATTGATGTTTGTAACAATTTGTCATACGCTAGTTACATTTTTATTTAATTTGTAGGTTGAAATTTACGCACTTTGACAGCCATTTCTAACCATCCTAGTAGATGGATTGAATTTGTGTCCCTAATTTAGGTGGGGTTATTTTTAAGACTAAGGACCACTGTCATAATTTTAGTATTTGAATTGGATAAATTTTGTTTGACTAGGTATTACATGCATTCAGGTGCACCGTGTATTCATAATGTATTTTATAATTGTGCGGTTTGTTTTTAGTGTAATTTATTTACGTTGAATCGTGTAACTATTAACATGAAAAAATAATTGCACAATTCAGTGTAAATACGTTGCACTTTTCAGTATAACAAGTCACACTATCCTAAAATGCATTATGAACAGTGCAAACAAGACCTACCTAGGTGTACATGAGACTCACTCATTTTGTTTTAATACAATAATTCATAAATCATGATAAAAATGTGAATTATATATTAAGCAAAAAATATGCAACGAGTTCGACCAAGAAAATATAATTGGTGGTCTGAATGAGATTTTTTTTTTAATATTGATTTATGAGTAATTTCTTCCTCGATTTGAATAAACAATCAATGTCTTGGAAGTATATATAGATAGTCGACGCAGAGTTAACAGGCAACTTCATTAAGATTGTGAAAGGTGAAATGCACAAATATACAAACAAATCGTGACATTATTTCTACGTTAAAAATAAAATAAAAATCATAACATTATTTATTAAAAGTAGATTTTCTGTGATCCAGATTCACGTGAACTCTCTTTTTTGAGTGTCACAGTTATCATCTGTACTACCATTGTTATGTATATTAAGCAGTTATCATATGCATAACCATAATAGTAAAAATGTAGGGTGGATCCGTCGTCTTCACACCTCCGATTTCGTCCAAATCCTGAAACAGAAATAAAACACAAAGAACAAAAAAAAAATTAGAGAAGATAACCGGGCTCAGAACACCTTCTGTTCTCTAATGGGATATCACACGGTGTATTTGGAGTTCTCACAAAGATCGTCTCCCTCACCCCCACCCTTGGTACACTCACTTCTCCCTTTCTATTTTTCGCAAAATCGGGTCTCAATGACTCAATAATCGGATATTTGAAATCGCAACCTTCAAGCCTTAATAAATAGGTAGGAGGAGACCAACATTGTCAACCAATTACCCATGATTTCAGGCAATAAGGGAGCTAATCAGATCACACGCAAAAAGGAAAGAAGAAATTTGAAATTGAGGCAGCCTTTAAGGTGAGTGGAAGAGACGTTAGATTAAGGGATATGGGCCAAAGAATCATGGGCATTATTATGGGCTATCAACTGATAACCCAATGTATAAGCCCATCACATAGATGAAAGGGTCATGGGTGCACCCTGGACACCACGACGTCGGTGGTGCTCTTCGGTCACGGACCACTACCTCCGGGCGAGTCTGTTTCGTAGGTGGGCGTTAAAAGAAAAAGATAACTCTTCCCGAGGCCCCCACGACTCCCGGACTCCCTAACGTTGCCATCAACACTTGGCGTCCGGACGAAACGGTGTGGAGTAGTCCCTGTGTTAAACAAATAAGACGGTGAAGTCTTGGTGAAAAAACGAAGTCTCATGGACTAAAAGGTGTTGACCTAGATAGAGTGGGTCGTTTGATGGGAGACTCGGTGGTCTTTGTTTGAGGGGAGGACTGTTGGGGTATCAAACAATATCCCACATCGGAACAATATGGGAGGATCATGGGGTTTATTAGGATTGACACAATCTTAATTGGTATGAGGCCTTTTGGGAGATGTCAAAAAACAAATCCGTGCGGGCTCGGCCCAAAGCGGACAATATCATATCAATGGGGGGATTTGGGTCCATCCAGGGTCACAACAAAAAATATAGATAAAAACTCGTATGCGACGATCTCATACATAAAATGGGATACAAACTAACACAAACCAACACCGTTCCTTCTAAAGTGTTAAAACTTCATTTCCAAATTATATTTTTTATCACCATGTGACTGTTTCATGCAATTGTAACTCCTATCATTTAGGAATGCACTTGAATTGCACTTTGTAAAAACATAAAAATAAACTGGTGCGACCATTTTCACTTTTTCAGTTCATGGTGACTCAAACCGTACTCTTAAGTCTAAACTTGGACATAAATTTGATTTTCAAAAAAAACTTGGACATAAATTTTGTACAAGTTTGTTGGGTGGATGGATTGGGCTCAGTTTATACATAAAAAATTTATCTATGTTGCAATTACAAAAATCATAAAAATATATAAATAAATAGGAGTACATGATTTGTTAAAAATATAAAATAAAAAAAGCTGAAAAAATACAAATTATATATATATGGACACAAACTTATAGGTCCACTGTTTATGTGGCACGCCACATATGCAAGGTTCCACCATCATTTAATTAATTTCTTTAATTAATTCAATCTTTTCATTAATTATATAAATCTGAACCCTAAACTATGAACCCTAAACAATGAACCATTTGGGCCGGGTGAACCATGGACTACTCGGGCCGGGTTCGGGTCGGGTTGGGTTGGGTTCGGGTAGCGTAAAAAAAAATTAATTATATAAACCTAAATCCTAAACTATGAACCCTAAGCCATGAACCATTCGGCTGGGTGAATCATGAACCACTTTTACTGGGTTTTAGGTTCTGCCCAGATTGAGTTCGAGATCGGGTAATTTTTTTTTTTTAATATAATTAATGAAATTGGGTAAAAAGTATGAAATATATATAAATGAGAAGATTGAATCAATTAAAAAACTAATTAAATGATGGTGGGGACCTTTGCGTATGTGTGTTTGACATAAAAGCGGTGGGCATATAAGTTTGTAATTACCTACGCAAGATATGATAATATATATATATATATATATATATATATATATATATATATATCATTTTGAACCAATGATTACTTATGTTTCTTAAATTAAAAATTTTTATTATAAATTAGTAATTAAATAAATAGACAATATGATTGGACTCAATAAAATATCCTCTTCGTCTCAATCTTAACTACACTATTTACGTTTTGGGCGTCTCAATCTTAAAACTATTCCTTAAATGAAAATACTCACTTTATCATTTTATCACATAAAATATTAATAAATATTTTTTTTTACCCCAACAGTTTATCACTTTATCACTAAAAATACTAATAAATAAATTTTCTTAAATTACGAGTACACAATAACCAGGTGGTTAAAATTGAGACGGATGGAGTAACAGTTATATTGAAATGACCCAACCTAACCTTATTGAAAAAGGCCCAACAATCATTGTTATCTTCTGAGTTCTGAGACAGGCTAGGCCTATTGAGGTGGGCTGATATTTGGGCTGATACAGTGCTATCCTCATTGAATCATTGTTAAAACTTGGGCCGATATTTGGGCTTCGGAGATCAGTCCAGCCCCTTATCAAGAAACTGAGAATCTCCTGTAAATACGAAATACTCCCTCCTTCAATAAAAAGTGTGCTCACTTTTCTTATTTATCCGTCCACAAAAAATATGTTCATTTCTTTTATAAACATATTTAATAACTTATATTGTCATTGTACTTTACCCACAAGATTCATTTTTTATTTTTTTTTATAAATGAGCTCCATAATACCCTATAATAACATTTACTTTATCTACTTTTTCTTAAAGTCTGTGCCAAAAAAAATTGAGCACAATTTTTGTGGACGGGGGAGTATCAATCATAAAAAAATGCTCTCTCCCCTATATAATAAACTAGTTTAGTGCCAGCGTATTACGCGATTCTTTAATTAAAAAACTATATTCACAATATATAATATATTTAACAATAAAAAATATAATTATTTGCATAAATACACTAAACATGAATTAATAATTATTTAGGTTTTATATTAGTATACTTGTTTAAACAATTATTGAAATAAAATTATTGTGTCAAATTCTACATATTTTGCAATTGATTCACGAATCTCTAACATAAATTTGAGTTTTTTTTTTTAATTTTTCTTTAGATTTAAAAAATCGAGTATTAACGAAGAAAGAGCTTGCAAATCAGTTGTAATATTGGTGTGAAAAAAAAGATTGTGCTTAGTATATAAAAATTAACATAAATGTCTTTTTTAAAAATCACCTGTGGTGCACATGCATAAAATTGGGATACAAATTGGCTTGAAAAATTAGTTCGGTAGTTTAAATGTAATAAAATAATGGTTTGTATAGTTTAGTGCGACAAAAAATAGTTAGGTGTGGTTTAGATACAATTTCAGTGATAGTTTAGTGGGTTTAGTGCAATTAGACATAAATATGATGTAAGAGGTGCAAAGTTCAAATCTTAATTATTGCAACTTTTTTAATTAAACTACACATTAAAATGTCACATGGATGTCACATATTAACTACAAACTAATAGAAAAATGACACATCAATACAATAAAATGTGATAACTCATCCAAATTAACCTCAAAATGAAACATCATCCAAATTAACCACAAAATGACACATCATCAAAATGAACTCTCTATTAGTAATATTGGGGATTATTTCTCCATCATTGAAAAGAAGGTAAACTACACAAATATATAAATGATGCGCCGCAAATAATGTTGGAATATACTAGCATGTAATCACGTAATACATGACAGTGGAAATAAACAGTTCACCAACAACGAACATTTAATTGCATAAACGAGAACGAATAATCATAACAAGAAATGTTACAGTAATTCGAAAGCAGATTTCTCAACTATGGTATCCACGTAATCTCCGTTAACAGGCTTGCACAGATTTGTCAGCGTTGAATCTGAGACGGAATTTGCTAAGAAAATTCATATTCTAAATTTTATGGAGAAACTAGGTTTTCTTGTTGTAGTAAATAATGAATCCCGGGAACTCATATATATATATATATATAGGGAGAGACTAGCTTAAATCTTAAGCTATCTTTATTAGGAAGATAATTCCTAATCTTGCAAAACAAATCTTAAAGATATGTTTTTCCCTACATATATTTTCCTACAATAATATTCCATAATATTATTTGGGATTTCTATTTAATTAAATCCAATTTAATTAAATAGTAATATTAATCAATTCCAAATTAATATATTATTAATTAATTCTCCATAAATTAAATATTAAATCCAATTTAATACTTAATCAACTAACTATAATCCGTTCAAGGGAATTACTTGTTGTTTAGAGCATAGACCCTCATATATCGAGCGATTAGTCAAACTAACGGTCTTAATTGAACCCTAGACAATAAATTAGACATTCTCAATATATGAGGTACGTTGCGAGAAACGTGCAACTACCTGTAACTATAACGTGGGCTATTGTGATATCTTCCTTTCATTCACGAATACTCGATTAGTCTTGAACATGATGAAGTGTCTATTCAAATAACTTAATCATATTATCTCTAATCACTAATTGATCACTTATGTCACACTTGGCCACAAAGTCCAAGTTGACGTGCATTAACCAAATGACTTTGATCCAATTATGATGAGAAGATGAGTATTCTCTAAATCCACTTTGAGGAATAAATCATATTCTTGGCTCAACTACCACGCATGCGACCGTGATGAACCCCATCCAATCCATATCTACCCATGGAAGGGTGCAAGGCGTCGGTCATGGTCAAAGTTCATCCTCCACACATGTCGCGCATATTGACCTTAAGTCAAAGGAGAGTCACATCGCTCCACTAACCGAGACACCGTGAGACACATTTAGTGGAACTACATCAAATCGGTTTCTCGGATGGGTATACCAATACCCTCTAAGGTATCTAAGCATCCATCATGAGATACTTAGTATCTCGTAGTAAGTGTGTTGATCCCGGTGCAAACGAGTCTTACACGTGTATGGGGGGAATACACGTGTTCAGTGATTTTTAAAACTTTTTCTTCATCGAGGTCGGAAAGGTCGTCATCTCCGAGAATTTTTGCCTGAAGCACAAATCACCCCGAGTCAAAGTTCATCGAGATGATCCCGAAAGCGAACTTTAAACTTCAGACTAGCCCAACTGATCCTGAAATTATCAGAGATCCTGAGAAGCTTGGATCAGATAATTATTTACCGAATACTCAGTAGAGTTAGTTCAGTTTGGTAACTATCTATTCTAGCTAATCAAGAGTCGCGGAATGGTTGGCCCTAAGTTTATACTCGTTTTAACTTGCTTGAAAATCTTCTTCCTTTAATAAATCAGTGGTTAAGGTTGTGATCAATTTGATGCAAGTTCAGTGGATTGGTTCCAACTGAATCTCAGTAAAATATGCTTTTAGTGAAAATCATGCAACATATATAATGCAGTACAGAAAGTAAACAACACAACAATTATAGTGGTTCAGAGACTCAAGCTCCTACATCCACTCTCCCGATCTTCGAGAGAAATTCCTTAACACACTTTCTAAAGCTTTTTCAGCACTCACACTAGCTTTTTACTCACTTTTCTACCTTGTTTTTAAAACTCACTGCAAATTTTACTAACTCAATCACACACACAAGTTTTCAGACTACCACAAGTAGCTTACTAACTTCTTCTCTATAGTTTTCTTGCTGGCTAATCTGCAGCTTACTCACTCTTTACAACTCTAACTCACCACCAAATCACACACACTCAAACTACCTTCTCAAAGGGTTTGGGTTTGGGTTGGTTTCAAACTAAAGTAGATATCCTTTACAATAAGAATAAATGCAAAGGCTAGGATATCTCTACTAAGCTTTGAATATTTCTATCAATCTAGGTTTAGTTAAATGAGCTCTTCCAATGTGAAACACTTGGGAAAATCTAGGTTTTTTTTAGTGCTTCAAAGTGTAAGAATACGAATGAGCTCTTGAAGTTCTCAGAATTTCCGTAACCTCTTAATGTTGAAGGTCACCGGTATTTATAGGCAACTTTACAAAGGTTACTCTTGAAAAACTATCCGTTGGAAGAGATAGCATCAAGGGTTTCCTCTTACGGTTATTGATGAACACTATTTTAGGGTTTGAATACTCCATTTTCATGGTTTGGAGCTAGATACATATATGGCCCTGGAGCTACAATCTGAGTATTGCCTTCATCTGCCAGGTTGATCCACTTCTGCAGATACTCAGGATAGAATGTCAGCAAGTATTCAATGAATGTTTCATTTTTATCTGAGTTGCTCCCTCTCAATTCTCTCAGAATCTCATAATAGAACCAGAAGGTTCTCTTGATTTCCTCCCCATGCATCATTGATGCATGTGGTATCCATTTATCAATGTGCGGCCATTTATAAGTCTTCTCAGTGCCTCTTCTCTTACTAATGAACTTCTTGAAACCACCCCTTATCTTCTGTTCTTCTTCCTTCTTCTTCTTGATCAGAGGAGCACCAGAGACAGAAGCAGCAGTTCTTTTCTCCTTTTCAATTTGCAAAGCTCTCAGAGTTTTCTTGGTGTTGAAGGTTTCTTTACGAGTGTCGAGTCCGGCTTCCTCGATTTCTTCTTGATTCTTGAACTCCATGTCGGTTTCCTCTGAGTAGGTCTTGCTACCTTTTTCTTTCTTCTTTTCTTCTGGTTCAACAAAAGCTACGCTTTTCTCTTCTCTGGTCTGGACTTGTTCTTCTCCTGCCTTGCTTGTCTCAACCATCCTTCTATCACTCATTTTTTCAGCAATTACTTCCTGAGTGATTTGATCATTCGTCTGAGTGAAGGTAGGTTTTTCAGCTTCTGCAAACTTCAGTTTCTCAGTGACCTCAATCTCACTTAGAGCATTCAATATCTTCTTGGCCTCGAACTTCTTCTCTGGTTTTTTCTTCTCCAAGGTTTGTGCCAACAACTCATCTAATTTGCCAAAGAATTGGCCTTTCCCCCTTTGGCACCATACCTTGGGAGAAGTTGGGTCAAGCGATTCCACATAGTATTGTTCTATTTTACCCATATGCGTCTTTTCTCAAACCAATTGATCATTCTCATCTTCTAGTCTCATCATGTAATTCTTTGCCATTGAGAACTCATCCGAGAGCGGAACAAACTATTTTGAGAAGACATCATGATCATCTCTATCATCTTGGTCGGGAGCCCATTTCCTCAACAGTTGTTTTGATCATCAGATCATTCTTCTCAATCAGTTTTGCTTCAAGATAATTAGTCATGTCTTGATACATCTGCTTCATGTTGGCATTAAGCTCTGTATGTACTCCATCAATATTTCCACCCAGAACAACTAATTTATCTGATAGAGTTGTTTGAAGTTGAAGCATATCAGATGATGAACTCAGGTTCTCCATTTTACGAGTTTGATCACCAACTAACTCCATCCCGGTCATCTTATGCGTGAGAGTTGTGCGAATTTGCATCATGTCGGATGAAGAGCTTAGATTCTCAAGCTTTTGAGATTGACTTGCCAAAGATCTCTTCCATCCTTGCTCTATCTTCTTTATCTCATCCAGATTGGAGGAAATCAATCATCGGAGCTTGTACAACCGGTTCCAACTGAAATTTGGATGCTCCCAAATGAGCCTCGCCAGATATCATAAACATCGATTAAAAGCTAGGTACTTGGTAATTTCCTGCATATAATGTATGATAGTGCCAAAAGGTACACAGAATGTTAAATTGATGCCGAGGTTGTGCGATATCGATTGGTTAAAGATCGAACTTCCTTTTCAATTTCTTTTTAAATTTCCTTTTTTTTTCTCGTGTTCTTTTTGCCCTCACCGGTTTCTCCATTTCAGCTTGTTTGTCACCTTCTTTATCTTGATCCTCATCTCCTTCTGGATTCATAGAACTGGAGGCATCAGCTTCACCTTTCTTTTTCTCAGCTACTTTTCTCTTCACTAGCTCATCAAAGTCAGCAACTTTCATTCTGAGCTTGGTCTTCCTGAACCCAGAGAACTCTGTTAAAACTGCAGTTTCAGCATTCAACCATTCTTCTCCTCTGAAAAAGGCTATATTCAAGATCTCCTAAGAGTCGATTCAGGGATGTAGACCGGTTCTTAAAGTCCGAAGAAGAGATCTGAAGGTCGATATATCGTTAAGCTTCGAGGTATCTGTCCAGGATGAACCGTTCCCCCTTGCTTCGCCATTCAGTTTCTTCTGCCTCTCCCTTCTTCAACTTTGGGCTTTCAGGAACAGTCGGCTCAGATTGTACCAGTTGTAGTGCTGATGGGTTAAGGAATGGTTCATTCAGAAGAGCATCAAAGTTCAGTAATTTTGGAGGTTCTGATTGTTCTGACATCTGAGTTGGTCCCTCTTCAGTTGTGATCGGAGATCCCTTGAAAATTTCTTGAGAGATTTTATCAGAACTCGGAGAGGTTTCAAGTACCTCAGAGAATACATGTTCCTCAGTTTCTTGCTCCTGAACATTCGTCACCACCTGAGCAAGAACTTGGAGTGGAGATTTCATCCCTTGCTGTCCTTCAGTTTAGGTTTCTTCAGTTTCGCTGGCCTCTTTTTCAGCAATTGTCTGAAGCCTTTTTCGCTTCTGAGGCGCCAATGTCTTTTTCTTGAGTTTTTCTCCTTTCTCCCTTTTTATTTTCATCAGGGCTTTCCCACTGGCTTGCTTGGTTTCGTCTTCTCTTTCCTCAGTAGATTTTTGAGTGGTTTGTCTAGTTTCTCTAATTTGCTCAACCACTGTACTATCCTCTTCAACTTTTTTCTTCAGCGGGTCTCCTCCCGAGACTCGATGAACTCTCTCTTTCTTTTCCCTCAATGTCTTCTTAGTTGGCTTGAACATGATTTTTGATCTTGTAAAAGATGTTGAATCAACAAATATGTCCTCCTCTTCTCTACACGTTTCCAAGATAAAAGCAATATTGGTTGCATGTAGGATTTTTCCTTTAATCACTACACTGCCATTCACCTTTTGAATATGTTTGGCTTGATCACTGATCACTTTTATTAGGTAGTTCAACCAATTAAATGCCCTTGAAGGTGAATCTTCAATTCTTAGCCATTAGCCTCGACTTAGGCTTGCTTTATTTGTTTGAAACTACCGGACCCTCTCATAATGCATTTGCTCACAATATCTAAGAGGACTCGATATTTAGCTTTCAAATGCTTATTCAAAGTAGCTTCAAACTTAACTGGATGCTCAGCAATTTGATCCAGATATTCCTGTTCCCTACCCACCATATACATAGTAGGATCCTCCCCTCTATCATTTAACTCATATATGGCATTCAGATTCTTGGGAACAATGTACAACTCCCTAACAAAATCCACATATTTCTCCGACCTCTCTAGATGCGATACCGTGATCTTAGATTCTATGCAATTTTCATCATCTAATTACATATTGGCAACAAATTCTATTACCTCATTGGCATATTAGGTAAATGCGGTTGATTTGCGGCCAAGCGGGTAAGCTTTTGCCATTCGAAGTAATAATAACGCCTCCTCCTCATGAGCAGTATTTGATGTGCTTTCCAGAGAAACAATATTCTCGTACCAAGATTTGTTGGTAACTGCAAGTTTGTGGTAGACAGTGAGCGTCATTTTGGTGAATTTTGTGAAGGATTTTTGAAAAGTGAAGAATTTTGTGTAAACGGAGATTTTTGTGAAGATGAAGGTTTTTGAAATGGTTTGAATGAATTCTTTGTAAAGGGTATATAACTTGATTTTCGGAAAAATCGCGTGGATCAAGGAATTCGACGGTCAAGATCAAAATAGGCTAAAAACGGGTATTTGAAAGGACGATTTTGCAAGTACTGGCCGCCAATTTATCCTTATTG
This sequence comes from Stenogyne calaminthoides, assembly GCA_037126765.1. NCBI lineage: Eukaryota > Viridiplantae > Streptophyta > Magnoliopsida > Lamiales > Lamiaceae > Stenogyne > Stenogyne calaminthoides. Next base: position 27,373,317 of record JBBCBC010000009.1, on the reverse strand, counting down.
GTGACTAGTGAACAGTGATTCTGTAGACTGTTGACTTTTCCTCAAGAATTTCAAACGTCCATTGTTTATTTCTTCGGTGTTTTATCATTTATGTCTAATGATTTACGAGTTTGGTTAGACAATAAATGAGTGCATGAGTCAATAACTTCTTTAGACTAAGTTTAAACATCGGTCTTACTGAGTTTTGACCTTGATAAAATGTCGATATAAAAACGAGTAATGAACTTGAAATTCTTGAAGTTTCCTAGACTTCGATGATATCCTTATTTTATCCTGAGTTTTTCAGTGACACCTGAAAAACTTCATGCATCTTAAAACCTTCAATTTTTTAGATTCCCTTTATTCACCTGGATCCAACATACCTAATTCAACTGATAGTTCCCAAAATATTGATTTAGGCAAAGGTTTAGTCAAGATGTCAGCTCTCTGTTTACCAGTATGAATTTTCTCCATTTTGATATCCTTCTTCTCAACATGATCTCTGATGAAGTGATGTCTGATATCAACATGCTTACATCTGGTGTGCAATACCGGATTTTGTGTAATAGCAATTGCACTAATATTGTCACAAAATATAGGTACTTCATTGGCTATAATCTTATAATCCCTCAATTGTTGTCTGAGCCAAAGAATCACGCACTGACAACTTCCTGACCGTGTATTGACCTTCATTAGTCTTTGGTTGATCTTGAGGTCTATTTCTTTGAAAACCATGATATCAGTTTACTTCCAAGAAATTGACAAGTCCCTGTAGTTGATTTCCTGTCAATTCTACATCCACTATAATCAGCATCTGAATAACCAGTTAATTCAAGGTTATCATCAGCTGGATACCACAATCCTCTATTCACAGTGCCCTTAAGATATTTCAGAATCTTTTTAGCAGCCTCCATGTGACTAAATTTTAGGATTAACGGTACGCTTGCGCATATCCCAACAACAAAGGTAATATCGGGGCACGCTGGCGTGAGATATAGCGATCGATGATCCTCTATAATCAGTATGATTTACTGATTTACCTTCAGGATCAGGATCCATCTTGTAGTTAGTATTCATGGGAATTCTAACTGCATTGGAATTCTGTACACCATACTTAGCAATCAGATATCTGGTGTACTTTGCTTGATTGATGAAGATTCCTTCCTTAGTTTGTTTCACACGAAGTCGAAAAGAAATTCATCTCCCCATCATGTACATCTCAAACTTTCCTTTCATCAGAGCAGAAAACTTCTCACACATCCGATGATTTGGAGATCCAAATATGATGTCATCCACATAAATCTGAACTAGTAAGATATCCTTTCCATCCTATATCCTGAACAAGGTTCTATCAATAGTTCCTTTGATAAACCCATGGTCATAAAAAAGCCCCGAAAGAGTATCATACCATGCTCATGGTTTTGCTTTACCATCTGAGGCTTTCCGAGCACAGAACTTGGTCATTCTGACAAAATCCTGGAGGTTGTTCCACATAAACCTCTTCCTTAAGCACACCATTCAGAAATACACTTTTCACATCCATTTGATAGACTGTGAATTTCATGTGAGCGACGTATCAAGAAACAATCGATGGTTTAGTCTTGCAACAGTGCAAAGGTTTCATCATAATCCAAGCTTTCTTCTTGGGAATAACCTTGTCTTAACTAAGCCTTGCCTTGTTTCTCACAATGTTGTTGTTCTCATCTCTCTTGTTCTTGAACACCCACTTGGTTCCAATCACATTGTGCCTCTTGGGTCTGTCTAGCAGCTCCCAAACTTCATTTCTTGTAAACTGATTCAGCTCCTCTTGCATAGCAATAATCCAAAATGAATCTTGAAGAGCTTCTTCAATCTCGATGAGTTCTTTTTTAGGATAGGAAACAAATGAACAAAAAACACTTTCTCCATGGAACCTTCTTGTTCTAACTCCTTCTGATAGATCACCCACAATCTGACTTGTAGGATGACTATCCAACCATTTTCTCCTGGATGTTCCCCCTTCAGTAGTATCCTCAACATCAGAAATGTTAGATTCAGGTATTTCATCAAATTTAGGGAACAACAAAAAAGGAGAGAGTTAATCATCTTCCTCAAGGAAATTTCATTGAAACATTGTCGAGACATTTGTTCCCCCTCGTTGATAGATTTAGTGTTTGCCTCAATTTGTGACCACATCTTCATTGGCATTACATACCGAAGTCCGAATCGGTGTATGTTGGATGGGTCACTCAAGGTGTGTTGACTTTCCTTCAGTGGAGAATTTTCTTCTTGAGTCTCACCATCCTGAATATCTTTGTCTGAGTCTGATTCATTCCATTCATAAAAAGTGATTGACTTCTTCTTTTCAGGTTCAGAGGATGTTTCAGTATACTTCTTCAGGCTTAGTCTGGTGATTCTCTTGGTCAGTTCTCCTGAGTCATGTTCCTGTTTCTTCTGAAGTAGATTCATCAAAAAATAACATGAGGTGTTTCTTCCACAATAAGAGTCCTACAGTTGTAAACTCAAAGGCTTTCTTGACTTCAGAATATCCTAAGAATATCCCTTCATCAGCTTTGCTATAAAAAGTTTTCAACTGATCTTTACCATTATTGTGTATGAAACACTTGCAACCAAACACACGAAAGAAAGAAACAAGAGGCTTCCTTTCATTCCACAGCTCATAAGGTGTTTTTCCTTGATTCTTTGTCAAGATTGATCCGTTTCGAGAAGTAGCGTGCGGTGTTGATAACCCAAAAAAATCTCTTGGAATATCGACTTGATCATTGTTCTTAGCGAACTTCTTTCGTCCTATTTAACTTCAAAGAACACCATTTTGTTGTGGGGTCCTTTGCGGTGATGTTTCATGAGCTATTCCATTTCTTTGCTGATAATCGAGATATAATATGGTTGATAAATTCGATTGCCTTTATTGATCTGATTTTGACCACACTCCTTTCTTTTTTCATCTTGAGTCTTTTCAAGAATTACTGGCGATTTTGTTTGAGTCTATTTCTTACTGAAGTAAGAATATGACCCATGTGTATCTAGAGTAGTCATCAACTACCACAATTGTATATTTCTGTCATTAGTGCTTCACGGGTATTCTTGGACCAAAGAGATCCATATGTAACAATTGTAGTATTATGTCGATAAAACATCTACTTTGCTTTTGAATGATGCTCGATTTGTTTTTCCTTTTGACAAGCATCACACATGATCTTTCTTGAATACTTCATTTGGTAACCCTCTCACAAGTTCTAATCTTGCAAGTTTGTTCAAGGTTTTGAAGTTTAAGTGATTCACCTTTTGTGCCACAACCAATTTGGTATCGATGGAACTTTTTGCAACCAAACATGTATCTTTAGGAGATAGTCTCCAATCGACCAAGATACACATTTCATTTTCTAGTACCCGGTCGAGAATATTTGTTGTGAACCATTGTCTTTCACATAACATAAGTTCTTTGAGAACTCAACACTGAATCATTTGTCACAGAATTGGCTGATAGAAAGCAGGTTATGCTTCAAACCAGACACAAGAAACACCATGGATATGAACAGATTCAACTTCAAGAGTCCCATATCCTTCGATCATTTCTTTGGAATTGTCTCAAAAAGTAACTCCCGAGGGTCTTTTTTGCTCAACATAGTCGGTGAGTAATTGCTTATATCCTATCATATGTCTTGAACAACCACTGTCCAGATACCATGCAGCAGGAGCCAATTCATTTCCACTCATCAAGGCTATGTTGTCTTCATTCAGATCAGTGCCCTTTTCCTTTACCTGAAAAACAAATCAGTTCTTAGGTACTCATTTGGTGTAGGGTTCTACCAGTTAAATTTGTACCTTTTTGGAACCCAAATTTTTTGATAACTCTAATTACTTTAGAGTGGTTGATTTGTCTCCCATAAACATCTACATACACATTCACCACCCTATGTGCCTTGGCGATTACCACAATGTATGAGTGCCGCCTACTTTAGCATGAACATGAGCCTTAGAGTTCTTCTTGGTTCGGCCTTTTGTTCCAATGCCTTGGTTTTTGGTGCAAATTGGTCTCTGTCTCTGTGACTTGGGTTCAGAAACCTTTACCCTTAGGCCGAGTGGGGTTTAGGTTACTGTCTTTGAAATTGTGGTCTTTCAAAGAATTTGAGGACTTGGTCTTGTCGATTGATAATATCTCTGTTGAGTGTTTCTCTTACGAAAATTCCTCTGATGGTTCAAATCTTGAATCTCTTGAGTTGGTATTCTTAGCACGAGGCTTTGAAATCTTGGCTGAAAAATTTCCTCTTGAATGTTCGGGTTTTCTAGCCTTTTCCGAGGTTTGGGCTTTCTTCCTCGAACCTTCAGTTTTTCTGGCTCCATAGGTCCTTTACCCTTGTCCAAAACATTTGGGTTGTTCTTGATGAAAAGATGAGTACATGCCATTTGGTTTAACAAAAGACGGTCTTAGTCTTCTAGAAGCATCATTCGAGAAGACCTTATGAGGTTCCCCCGGATTATATCTCAATCCGGCCTTTATAGTTTGGTCTTTGATAACTCTGAATTTCATCTATTACTTTTAGATGCGTAATTCAATAGAGCTAACTTTCTCTTACTATCCTCACTTTTCTTTAGAGTTTCATGCTTCTCAAAAGAGGTCATTGAACTGGGGTTAAATAAAGCGATTTTCCTCGGTGGATTTCTCTAATTTTCCATTCAGATTTCTATCACCTTCTCCTTTTAAAGAGTTGTACTTTCCGAACATCTAGTTCATCATAGTTTCCCATCAATTGAGAAGTGATTTCATCATTATTAGAGTCTTTCCACTTTAGATTTTTGACAATTAGTTCCTTATTACGCTCTTGAGTTTACACAGCGATTCTTGCCACCACGAATAGTCCTTCATTAGATTCTCAAAAGAATCCATCGGTCAAAGTTCTTTGTTCTGAGTTGAACTTGAAAAAATCGGTGCTTGTGTAGGAGCAACAATGGATATATAGGAATTTACCTCCTCCATAGCAACAATGGCGGAACATCATCATTGTTTCTTTATCTAAAATATTTCATCCAAGAATCGAGCCTTCTTCAGATTGTTCTTCTTCCTCGAATCATAGCCTTCTTTGCTAGAGATCTTCCCCGCTCTTTTGGCTTTGTCTCTCCTTTCTTTCTTTGCACTTCACCGGGACAATCATATTGGAAGTGACCGCCTTTTTGACATTTAGCAGCATATGTTGGCATCATCATCACAGTCACTTTCCTCCTTGGTCTTGGAGTCCTTCTTTACGGATGAGGATCCTTGACTTTGTGGTCCTTCCTTTTTCGATGGATCGTCCTCGACCTCACGAGTTATTCTGCACTTGTACACTGTGATTCTGTAATATTTCTTGTGTTTTCTATATACGCTATTTAGCCTTTCAAACCTCCTTGCCATCGATCTTAAACATCCTCCTATTCATCCCCGATTTTTTGGCAAGTGAGTTCTCGGACTCTTTAGATTTACAAGATTTCTCTTTGGCTCTTTGAAAGCCACATTTTTGCTAGATGAAGAATCATCTTTCTTTGTCAGTTCTTAGTTTTCTTGTCAAATACAAATTCATAAGCTTTCGGTTCGGAGAAAATTTATTGGTATGGCATGGAATCAATATTTTTGGTGTTTTCAATCACCACATCATGTATATCCCATTTCTTATATAGTCCTCTAAGAATTTTTTGATTACCACTTCTCTCTGGGGTATCTTTTCCCAAGAGCATTCAGATCATTCATAATCTTTAGTGAATCGACTTCCGGTTTGTCAATGGATTCACCATCTTCCATTTCAAAGCTATCAAACTTTCCAATAACAATGAAAAAGTTTATTCTCTTTAATATGATATGTGCCTTGACACATAATAGCAAAAAGCGTGTCCTATATTTCCTTGGCGGTTTCACAATGAGAGATCATCCCCATAACACCATCATCAATAGTGTTATATAGTGTATCTTTAGCAATGTAGTCAAATTGACTAACTTTCTCTCATCGAGAGTAAGTTGGTCATCGGGCTTAGGAAATTCATCTCTACACGGGATCATTCCTCTCCGATGATCGGTGATTACAGGATTTACAAATGATATATTTGAATGGTCCTTCGAAAACTACTCTCCACATTCTTTCATGTTTAGAATCTACGGATGAGCTTGCGTTCTTAGTCTCCATAGGTCATAGCTTTCAACAGAGAACATAGGAAGTTTCTTAGAAGGCATGATGATCTAGCCTTGTGAGATATCGACAAAAAAGATCTATTCAAGTAGACCACCAAAAGTCTTTGACAAATAGATTATGGCTTACCAAAAGCAAGTGGTCAAAATGAACCAATCGCTTTCGCGATACCACTTGTTGGTCCCGGTCTGCAAGCGAGTCTTACACGTGTATGGGGGAATACACGTGTTCAATGATTTTTAAAACTTTTTCTTCAGCAGGTCATCGGAAAAGGTCGGGTTGTCCGAATTTTGCCTCGAAAGCACAAATCGCCTGAGTCAAAATCTCTTGAGACAAAGATCCCGGAAACTTCGAAACTTGACTAGCCCAATCGATCCACAAATTATCGAGATCCCGAGAAGCTTGGATCGGATAATTATTTAATGAATACTCGATAGAGTTAGTTCGATTTAGTAACTATCTATTCTAGTAATCAAGAGTCTTGGAATGGTTGGCCCTAAGTTTATACTCGTTTTAACTTGTTGAAAAATCTTCTTATTTAATAAATAAATTGGTTAAGGTTGTGATCAATTTGATGCAAGTTGAAGTGGATTAGTTCCAACTGAATCTCGGTAAAATATGCTTTTAGTGAAAATCATGCAACATATATAATGCGATGTACAGAAAGCAAACAACACAGCAATTATAGTGGTTCGAGACTCAAGCTCCTACATCCACTCTCCCGATCTTCAGAGAAATTCCTTAACACTTTTCTAAAGCTTTTCAGGGCTAACTCACCATGTAGCTTACTCACTTTTCTACCTTGAGTTTTACTCGTCCTCACTTTACTTACTAACTCGATCACACACACAAGTTTTTGACTACCACAAGTAGCTTACTTCTTCTCTTCTCTTTTTTAATTTGTCTGCGAACACTCACTCTTTTTACAACTCTAACTCACCACCAAATCACACACACTCAAACTACCTTCTCAAAGGGTTTGGGTTTGGGTTGGTTTCCAACTAGGGTGAGATATCCTTTACAATAAGAATAAATACAAAGGCTAGGATATCTCTACTAAGCTTTGAATATTTCTATCAATCTAGGCTTAGTGAAATGAGCTCTCTCCAATGTGAAACACTTGGGAAATTCTAGGTTTTTCGAGTGCTTCAAAGTGTAAGAATACGAATGAGCTCTTGAGTTGCTGTAATTTCCCGTAACCTCTTAATGTTGAAGGTCACTGGTATTTATAGGCAACTTTACCAAAGGTTACTCTTGAAAAACTATCCGTTGGAAGAGATAGCATCAAGGGTTTCCTCTTCTGGTTATTGATGAACGTCTATTTTTGGGGTTTGAATACTCCAAGCATGGTTTTGGGTAACAAGTAATCAATGCGACTAATCACCATGTTTTTTGCGATGCGGAACATAATCTTCTTGACAAAATTGATGTCATGTCACTTTTCGATTCGATTGTGTAAATGCAGTGTTGTCTTCCTACGATTGGTTCTTGTCTTGATGAATGTGAAACCGAAACAAAAGCGGCTCTTTTAGGTCAATCTCTCCGAATGAGACAACCTTAAACAACACTTAGTTTTAGTTCCTTTATGCGCACTTGAATGTTTTTAGGCAATATCTATTCTTTTCGGTTTTGTATGTATTGAGATAGATATTTCTTGATCTTTCTGAACATTTAGGTCATCCTAAGTCTTGATAACTTCTATCGAGTTCTTGATAACCGAGACTTGATCTTGATATCTTACGAGTCTTGAGATCTTGATATCTTCGAGTCTTGAGATCTTGATATCTTGACCATTCCGGTTTACCTGAGTCTTCAGTATCAAAACTTGATTAATATCTGCTGACTATACATTGTGTAGATATCTTCCTTAACAATTCTATATTGAAACCTAACTTAGACTATCAAGATTATCCTGAACATGTCATACTCAGGGGTTTTGGGATCTAATCAAAATCTTATTAAATTCATCTCCCAACAAAGTGAGATCTTACTACACTTTCTAAAAAGTATGATCACGGATCGCACACCAATCTCAATTGCATCATCAATATCCCATTCTTGATGATCCTTGATCGAGACTATTTGAGAATCATGCTTAAGTCATCCAATTCTCACAACCTCAATGACAAGAATGACTCATGGAACACTTGCATGAATAAATGCAAACAATCAAACATGATATTCAAACAAGTGTATTGCCATACATTAATATTAAATTAACTATAATATTAAATCAAACTGAATATCATCGAGTATTATGTCCTTACAATAGATTGTCTCTAGGACACTAACACTAATAATCTCCCCACTTGGACTAGAAAGTCAATCACTACTTGTTACATTCACTAGACCATCAAATGCCTACAGTGTGTACATGAAAGACTTCGGTGTTTTGGTGAAAGGATCTGCCCAAATTTGAATATGTGGGGAATATGTTTTAATTTTATTTCTCCTATCGTTATGATCTCTCGGATCAAATGATAAGCCTGGGTACTGTTGGAATTTAGAGGCACGTAAACACGTAATAGATGCGCAGCGGAAATAAACAGTTCACCAACAACGAACACGTAATTGCATAATTTTTTTATAAACATAAAGAGAAACCTTACAGTAAATCGTACGCATATTTCTCTACTATGGTATCCACGTAATCCCCGTTCACGGACTTGCACAAATTTGCGGCGTTGAATGAACTGAGGCCAGATTTGCTAGGAAAATTCATATTCTAGATTTTATTGAGAAAATATGAATCCTTGTATTATGAATTCCCAAGAGCTCATATATATAGGGGAGGTCCAGCTTAAATCTTAAGCTAACCTGATTAGGAAATAAAATCCCTAATCTTATAAAATAAATCCAATATAAAAAATTCTCTACGAATTTAATTCTCATGTATATCAAATCTCTACGGATTTGATTCCATATATATTAAATCCTATAATAATATTCCATATATTATTATTGGGAATCCTATTTAATTAAATCTAATTTAATTAAACATTAATAATAATTAATTCCAAATTAATATATTATTAATTAATTCTCCATAAATTAAATATTAAATCCAATTTAACATTTAATCAACCAACTATAATCCATAAAAGGGGACTACTTGTTGTGTGACCCATAGGCCCTCATATATCGGCGATTAGTCAAACTAATCATCTTAATTGAACCTGAACAATAAATCGACATTCTCAATATATGAGGTGCGTTGCAGAAACGATGCAACCACCTGCATAATCAAACATAAAGCTATTATAATGTCCTTCATTCATTCAAGGAATACTGACGATTAAGTCTTGAACATGATGAAGTTATCTATTCAAATAACTTAATCATATTATTTCCAATCACTAATTGATCATGTATGTTGGGAGATGAATTTAATAAAGAAGTTTTGATTAGATCCAAAAACCCCGAGTATGACATGTTCAGGGATAATCTTGATAGTATCGAAATGGGTTTCGATTATAGATTGTTTAAGAGTTATCTGCGCCATGTATGTATAGTGAGATATAGATCGGGTTAGATTTTTGAACATGAAGACACACTTTGAAGACTTCGATGAAATGGCAGAAGACACTAAAAGACTCGATAAGTTCTTTGAAGACACTGAAGATAAATGGCGAAGACACTACAAGACTCGATAAGTTCTTTGAAAGGCAGCTGAAGACTTCGATGAGATTCTTGAAGACACTGAGGGCTTCGATGAAATGGCGAAGACCGAAGACTCGGTAGTTCTTGAAGGCAGCTGAAGATTGATGATTCTTGAATACTCGATAAAGATTTGAATCTCGGTACTCATCAATGTTGGAAATGACTTGAATAATGTCTATCGAACTCGGACAAAGAAGTTCGGGATGGAAAAACTTCGGGATGGTGAGATTAGGGATGGAATTCTCCTTTGAAGGAAGGAAAGCTTGACACCTTTGGAAGACCAATCCCAGACATCCACCGATTCGGACTCGGGTATGTAATCTGGAATGAAGATGTGGTCACAGTGAGGCAAACTCTGAATCTATCAACCAAGGGGAACAAATGTCTCAGCAATGTTACAAATGGAATTTCCCACGAGGAAGATGATTCCCTTTCTCCTTCTATTGTTCCCTTTTAATGAACCGTGCAGAACCTAACATTTTAGATGTTGAGGACACTACTGAAGGGGGAACATCCAGAGAAAATGGTTGGATAATTCATCCTACAAGTTAGATTGTGGTGATCTACCCGAAGGAGTAAAAACAAGAGCGGTTCCATGGTGAAAGTGCTTTGTTACTCGCTACTTCCTATCCGAAAAGAACTACTAAGATTGAAGAAAGCTCTACAAGACTCGTTAAGATTGTTCTTGCTATCTGAAAGAATTGAATCGAGTTCTCAAGAAATGAAGTTTGGGAGCTAGTGGATGACACAAAAAGGCAATGTGATTGGAACTAATTGGGTGTTCAAGAATAAGAGATGAAAACAACAATATTGTAGAGAAACAAGTGAAGCAGTAGTTACCTGGTTATTCCCAAGAAGAAGGCTTGGATTATGATGAAACCTTTGCTTTTTGCAAAGACTAAACCATCAGTTGTTTCTTGATATAACTCCCACATGAAATTCCATGATCTATCGATGGATGTGAAAAGTGAATTTCTGAATGAATTGTCTTAAAGAGGAAATATATGTGGAACAACCTCCAGGATTTTGTTAGAATGACCAAGTTTATAGCTCGGAAAAGCCTTGTATGGTCTTAAGCAAGCACCCTAGCATGGTATGATACACTTTCTCGGTTCTTCTTTGACCATGGTTTTATCAAAGGAACTGTTGATAGTGTTTGGGAATGAGTTACCTGGATCTATTCGGGTGAATATTTAAATACAAATTTAATTCATTAATTATTACTAGCATGAATTAATCCTATATTAATTCAAATAATAATTGCAACAACATATCATGCATATAAAAAACCACGTAAAACCCACGACAAAATCTACGGGTTTACATTGAACGTCTTCTCCGGGATGGCAGTGGCTTTGGTCGACGGACTAACCAAAAGGACTTCCCAAGTATTCCCTTAGCCCTTGCTCGACAATCCGTTGGAAGGATACTGCAAACAATTAACAAAAGGAAAAAAATAAATTTTGTTACTTTACTTATGTGGATTTGCTAATATTTCCAAAGACACGGAATTGTACTTGGGAATGAACTAATCATCCCCTATATTTATAAGAGGGGTTGAACGAAATTTTAGTGATATTTTAATGTGGGAAAAGACTTTTCTTGGTCACCAAGAAATCTTGAATATATCCCTTATATTCTTTTTCCCATAATTAAAATATTCCACAAAAATCCCAATTCCCTCTATTATGGACAAAATTTCTAATATTTAAAGAAAGAATCCAAGATTTGGATCTTCTTGAATTTATGAGATATTCTTGTATTTCAAGAAATACATATCTTCCATAATATCTTTTCAAGAAAATCAAGAAAATATTTCTTTTATTATATTTCCAAAATTTTTGAAAATTCCCTCATGAATAACTGCAAGGGAGATTTCTTGAATTTAATGAGATAATCTTGTATTCCAAGAATACATATCTTCATTACATAACAAAATTCAAAGAAAATCTTTCTCCTTTTTATCCATAATTTTTTTAATTAATTAAATATTAAGCAACAATATTTATTTTATTTTAATCACCTTTTCGCTATTGGACTATATGTTGGGCTACTCAGGCCTTTTAGGAGAATTAAGATTGGACCTTCTAATGGATCTTGAATATCTAATATTGAGCCTAATATAATTCAAGCCCATAAATATTAATTAATCCCACTACATAATTAATATTAGACTATCCATCTTAACCCATATTACGTTCGATATGGCTCGGTCATTATTTCCCGATGTTTAAAGATTATCTAGCCCATTAATTAATTCAGCCATGAAATAACCTCGCTTAATTAATATCTTTTGTCATGGTCGAGGAACGGTTCAACATTATTATCCATACCTAAAACTAATTCAACTTGCATGATTTGGTATGATAAAACTTATGAACCTCCCAAGGGGGGAAAATCGAAACAATCTCTTTGGGATTCTTCCGTATTAAATCTTAGCAATCACATGTGACCAATAATATTGCCCAAGATAAAAGTATTGAATCTCTCTGATTAGCTACCATGATAAATCCAAGCAATAGTTACCAATCCCACGTCATCCTATTTAAGGGAATGAAGGTTAAAAACAACGAACATTTGAGGTCTAATTCTTCCTTGTTCGATTAGAAGAACTTATCCTCATCAGCAGGTCCTATTATATCGATTCACTATGCACTAGTGTAATCTCTTGGTCAAGACAAACCAATTTGAGCCTTACACCTCAACCTTTTCGCGATGGTTGTTCATTTCCATCTAGGTAAGTGAATGGCGTACTTTTTCTAAAGGGGAGGATTAATTTAATCTTCCGTGATCCGGTATCACTAAATTAACTCTGATGTAACGATACATTGAATTATTGAGCAGGTTATCCAAAGAAATATATATAACATTCAATCATATTTAAAGCATCGTTGATAAACAATTTATTTAAGTAAATAAGTGCGGAAATTCGGTTTTATTATTATCTAAGTAAAAAGCATACTTTTCAAAGATAATCCCAACAATCTCCCCACTTATACCCAAAGTTTGCTTTTAAGTATACTACAACACGTCTCGAGTAGTCCGTGACATCTATTGTCACCTGCGAACCCAATAATTTCTCCCACTTATACTCAAAATAGATTAGCAATCTCTTGACACTCATTCCACTCATGTCTCTCGAATGTATTCAGAGGCGGACAATTTGTGAATGGATCTGCTGAGTCGTCCTCGAGACGCTTATCTTTGCCACATCTATATCTCCTCTTAACGATTTCTCGATAAGATGTCTTTCCTTTAATGTGTTTGTTTGACTTCGTGGACTCTTGGTTCTCTTGAATTTACAAATCGCTCTTAGCGAGATATTTTGTTAGAAACAAATTGAACACCATCCAAGTCCACTAAGAAGATCTAGAGCCCAATCGGTTCTTTTATTTGCTTCTGGCGGTACTTACCCGGTCCCATGGTTGAAGTCGTTGATCGTTGCCTTCACACTCGTCCATTTAATGACCACTTCCCAAATGGAAACACATAATCGGGCGGATAATTTGGAATCTAAATCGATTGAAATCGGTCCTGAGTAAATGGCCGATGAATTTGGAGTGTCGATCGATAAATCAACATTCTATCAAGAGTTCTTTTTCGGACACTTGAATGTTTTAACTATCGTCGATAATGCGCTTTCCTAGGGGTTTACTTTGATATCTTCATACCATGCTACGGCAGCGGATATCCTGGTCTGCATCTACCGGCAATGCATACATAAGGTTTCAACAGCGAAAGACAAGAATACGCTTTCATATCATCTATCTCGCATCTCCGTCTTAGGGAACATTTTCTTGGATAGATGGATTCCAAGTCTGAAGGTAATGGAATCCTTTCTTGGAATCTTGCATGCTGAATTGTTTCAAAAACCGATGTCTATGTATGAAACTTCGCGATAACCCGATCATCCTTTTCGGGCGATCTCGAGTAATCTTGATCCCAAGGATATGTCAAGCTTTCCCTAAGTCTTTCATATCAAACCTGTTTGAAACCGTACCGCTACGTCGATCACACCTTCACGTCGTTCGATGATCACAATGTCATCTCGTTATAGTACTAAGAATACCCGATGCAATTAAAAGCGCTTTTTATACACCTGACTTTCAAACTTGTTTTGATCAAACCCGTAAGACTTTATTACATGATCAAAACTTTGGTTCCAAGCTCACGGATGCTGTTTGGTCGTAAATGGACTTCTTGAGCTTCTGAAAACAAGATGTTCTTGGCTTTGTTTCAATGAAACCTTGGGGTTGTTGCATATAGATCTCTTCATCAAGACTTAGTTAAGGAAAAGCGTCTCGACATCCATTTGCGATTTCAGCGTCGAAATGCGCGTGTCGATAAGAAGAATCGGATGGACTTAAGCGCATGGGCTACCCAGGCGAAAAAAGTTTCCTCGCGTCGATCCGCTAACTGCAGGTATAACCTTTTAGCCATTAGTCTTTAACAAAGGTTTCAACCTTCCGTCCGATCCTCTTTTCCCTCTTATATACTGCCCCATCTAATGGGTTTGACCCGTTAAGTGGTTAACTAGCTCCGCTTTTCTGTTATAGAAACATAGAACCGGCTTGGCTTTCATTCTGTTTTGCCTTGAAAGCTACGTCTAATCTTGGGTGCCTCGTCATATGTCCGTGGAGTGCGATTAGGAATCAGTAAGGATACTCTCTATTCAGCCAATCTCTCTCGCGCAATACAACAACCCTCAGCTATAATGAGGCTCCGTTGTGAAAGCGTGTCGTTTGTATATCATCTAAATACGATCGGTATGGGGGTTTTTCCTCTAGCTCATTTGGTAATCTCTCTTACGGGTTTTCTTTGGTTCTATAGTTTTCTTCCAAAATCTAAAGTGGGTGCGGATGTCACCTTTTGATCTTGGGCCCTATAGAACATTCTCCCTTTTGTTCCTAAAATATCCTCCAAAAGGCGCGAAAAATACGTTGAGGATCAATTTACGGTTAACGTATCAACCATAGGCGGACACACTAAAGTTCTCGTATGTCTCATCCCCAGGCTTGCGTCCAGGTCCTGATTCTTTGGGGTTTTGGGGGCCCGTTTGGATAGCACCAAGTTCCGGAATGTAAGTCGTATTTTCAAAACGTGACCCGAGCGACTTCCGGGAAGATCCGTATAACTTCATCATTGATCTAACCATTTCCAAAAAGAATTATGTTGCCATCGCTCTGCAAACCCGTTTTGTTGAGGGTTCGAGATGCGATGGTGGGATCTGATCCTTCATCGGATAAGTAGTATAAAAACTCATACATTTGGTGTTGAAAGCAGTCGGATCGTAGAGACTTGATCGTTTTTCCATATGATTCTCACCTTGAGCCTTAAATTCTTTAGAATTTCTCAAAGTCTCGATTCATGCTTCATAAGGAAAATGTACCTTGAGTAATCATCAATAAAATTACTCATAACCTCTCTTGCTTTTTGTTGACATTTATTCACATACATCATGTGAGCGATCCTCTGCTTTCTTTAGCCCCATTCCCTTGTGGCTCCAAATGTCATCTTGGTCGTATTACCCTCCAAACATGATTAAGGGTTGGAATCGATTCAACTTGGAGCGCTCATTGAACCGTCTTTCATAACCTTTGGATCCTCTTTTGGATTTATGACCTAATGCTTGAATGCCCGAAGTGTCTGGTTCGCATTTGATCGAGCGTTCTTTTCTGGAAAAGTTGATGTGTTATAGATCATTTAAATAGTGGTGTGCCTGATTAATTATAGAATTTTCCATTAGTAATAAAATCTTGAGGATACACTCATCATTTTAAAAAATGATGTCATTAACTAAATAGAGAAACTTATTATCCTTTAATAAGATTTTCGGCGAAAGTGAATTCTTCCTAAAAGCGGGAACAAAGATA